>CAJNRD030001116.1:1992665-2004907 GCA_905319865.3 Cotesia congregata
AAACTTATGAATTTTATGACTACTTTATGATTTTCATAAAGTAGTCATAAAATTTTCATAATGTCATAAAATTGTCGTAAAATTATCCTAATATTCATCAAAGTTTCCTAAAATTTTCATAAAAATGTCATAAAATTGTCCTCAAGTCATCCTAAAGTTGTCAAAAATTGTTATAAAGTAGTCATTAAATTCATAAGTTTCCTAAAATTGTCATAAAATTGTTATAAAGTAGTCATAAAATTGTCCTAAAGTTGTCATAAAATTATCATGAAAGTATTCTAAAATTGTCATAAACGTACTCTTTACAACATTTCTTTTTTTGGTAAGTGCTCTAATATTTTTCCAAAATCCAAATTTTATTTCGGCTTGGTTTCATAAAGTTGTCATAAAAGTGTCCTAAATTGTGTCACGTTTAGGATCATAAGCTTATGACAACTTTATGACAAGTTTTTTTTACACGTTGGTGAAATTCAAAAAATTTTTTTTTATAATGATAATATAATGCGATTGTGTAAGCTATGGGAGACTATGTGTTACAATATGAGTTTACGTGCAAATGAAATATCTGAAAAAAAAAAAAAAAGCAAAATTATCAAATTATTTATTTATCATGTTTAAAATATCCATTCCCCTTATTCCCCTTCATTATGTTATAAGAAACATCAGAATTACGATAAAAATAATTATTATATTGTTCCTAAACATTTAATATTGTAAATATTATTTAACTTGTTGTATAACATTCATTAAATCGATTTCTGCGTTATTTTATTAATTGAAAATTCTTAAATAAATATTACTTGTCTCATTTTGATAAATATTAAATATTAATTGTGTTTTATGAATTATGTAATATTCATACTCCGATACGGTGTAAATTTATTCTACTGTTACACCGGTATTACATCGGATTTTTAACACCGCAAAAGAGCACCACTACACCGGTGTTACATAGCGGTGTTAGAATGAGTCCATTTTATCACCGCTTTTTTTTTACAGTGTACTATAGTAAAATTTATTTTATAATATAGAAGAATAACTAATTTACAACATCCCTTTGTCAAAAACCTCCATTAGGGTAAACCGTTCAGTCCGTGACCGCTCGCCAATGAATGACCGGTAATGAAAATAATGATTATAAAAATCCAAAAATTTAGTTAACTGTCAATGTTCAATCATAATTGTAATCTTACATATATTTTTCAATATTTAATCTCCACGAATTAATATAATTTAAAAGTGTATTTTCAAAATTCATAAAAATTATATCGAGAATCCGAGAACTTCTAGAAAACTATAAAATTTTGACAAAACTCTGTGAAAACGGCTACTTAGAAAACTGTAAATTTTAGTTATAAATAATTACTTTTTGTCCAAAATACAAAATTTATAGACATTTGGGTAGATAAACTAATATTAAAATTGACCTATGATGGATATAATTTAACTTAATAATTTATTTATATTCATTTGGCGTCGGTCATTCACTGGCTTATTTGATAAGTGTGCTTTGCTAGTAAATGACTGACTAGTCATTTATTGGTAAGTTCGATATTTTCTACTACCAGTGAATGACCGTACGTTTATTTTGCTGTATTATCTTAAACACTTGCATAATATGTGATAACAGATTAAATGTGATAGAGTAAAAAATTATTCATATATATGTAATATGCCTGGTCATTCACTGGGTTTTGTATAATCAGACTCACTTTATTAAATTTGTAAAATATGCGAAGATAAAGAAGACAATATTATTATAAAAATCGAAATAAAAATAATTTATGAATACAATTAAAATGGTCAAGTTAAGTTTTGAAGTTAATTATGACTACAATAAGCTAAATTATCAGTACCGGCAACAAATCGGTCATTCACTGGCAGGTTTACCCTACATTTTAAGTTTCTCGTAATTATCATTTGACTAAGTGTGACTGGTGAGACTAAGAAAAATCCTTCTCCCTTTATCTATGTGAGCTTTCCATGAACTCCTATATCTTCTAAAATATTAAAAATAGACCTACAAATATTTCCTGTAACTCCTAAAATATTGAAGATAGACCTATAGTATAATAAAAACATTATTGATAGAAAATTTTCTAAGCTACAATTTCGGTCTCTTATAATTTTTTCCTAACGTTAATATTTTAGGAGTTATAGCAAATGTTATAGTACCGAAATAACTGTTGGGAACTATTATTTTATTTTTCAATGTTTGGATACTATTTACATTGCTATATCTCCTAAAATATTGAAAATAGACATATAGTATAAAAAAAAAACATTATTAATAGGAAATTTTTTAAGCTACAATTCTGGTCTCTTATGATTTTTTCCTAAAGTTAATATTTTAGGAGTTGTAGCCATTTTTATAGTCACTAGATAATAATTAAGTGTTATTTATTTGAAAAAACTCCTTTTTTATCGTTATTGTTATTATTATTATTGTTATAATAATCATTTTTTTCAGTAATGAGAAAACCAATAAAAGAAACATCACTATTTAAATTCATGACTGTGCTCAAATCAGAAGTATGGCTGAGTATTGTAGGCGCGCTAGTTGCCACCGCACTAATGATCTGGATACTAGACAAATATTCACCTTACAGTGCTAGTAATAACAAACAACTCTACCCATATCCTTGCAGGTAAACCTCAAAATTGCTTCAATTAAAAAAAAAAAAAAATAATTTTACCCTCGTCAGTAATCGAACCCTGTTCTCTTCTGTTTAAAATTTGCGTCGGCTAATCAATGAAAAATTTATCGCTAACCACACTCAAATAATGAAAAATAAAAAAGAATGTTATTTTTTTTATAAATTTCCAGAGAATTTACGCTCAAAGAAAGTTTCTGGTTCGCTCTAACCTCATTCACACCCCAAGGAGGGGGAGAAGCCCCAAAAGCACTTTCAAGCCGCGTTCTAGTCGCCGCTTATTGGTTATTTGTCGTCTTAATGTTGGCGACATTTACTGCTAACTTAGCTGCCTTTTTAACTGTTGAAAGAATGCAAGTATGTTTTAAAAAATAATTAATTCCATTGAATTATTTAATTAAAAATTAATTTTTTAAGGTACCAGTACAATCACTGGAGCAATTAGCAAGACAATCGAAAATTAATTACACAGTTGTTAATAATTCTAATGCTTACCAGTACTTTAGTAACATGAAAAACGCTGAAGATACTCTTTATAGGTAATATACTAGTAACGCCATCTACTAAATCCTTCAAAAATTAATTAATAGAACCAGACATTAAACATTTTTTTTTTCTAGGATATGGAAACAAATTACTTTGAACAGTACAAGTGACCAATCAGAATTCAGAGTATGGGATTATCCGATTAAGGAACAATATGGTCATATTTTTCAAACAATTAAAACCGTTGGTCCTGTTGCTAATGCTAGTGAAGGTTTTGAGAAGGTTTGTTGCTAAATTTTATAAGTTTGTAAAGATAATAATTGATTTTTTTTCAAGTTATTTGGGTTTGAAAGCTAAAATAAATAAATTTGACTCGAAAAAAGTAGTCTAGTATAGTTTTAGAAGATTGCAGTGGCGCCTCTAACGAAACGCCAATGAACTAAATTTTGATCCCAGTTACTGAAATGACTTTTGTTTTATTAAATTGATTTAAATAAGATATTTTAAGTAATAAATCTTGTATTTAATGTGATTTTAGTAATTTTTGAGTCCTAAAAAATTATAGTGGCGCCTCTAACGGGATAATATAGAACTAAATTTTGATCCAAACTATTATAACGGTGTTTTTACTTAAAACTACTTAAATAAAAAGGTTTAAACATGAAATCTAGTATTTTATTTTATAAAAAATAGTTTATTGGTTCTAGAAAATTACAGTGGTGCCTCTAGCGGGATGTTGCAAAACTAAATTTTTATCCTCAACCACAAAAATAATTTTTTCAGATAAAAAAAACTTAAATGGAGAATAAATTCACCAAATAATTTTGTAATCAACTCAGAAAAGTAAATTTAGCTATCTTAACAATGTAAAGTGGCGCTTCTAGCGAGACATTTTGGAACTATATTCTTATTTCAGCTTTAAAAATTCTATTTTTGGATTAAAATCACTTTAAGCAATAAATTTTGTATTAAGCTTAAAGAAGGCTGATTTACAAATCTTAGAAAGGTATAGTGGTGCCTCTAGTGGAATTTTTTGGAACTAATTTTGTATCCCAACTATAAAAGTCATATTTTTATGTAAAAATTACTTAAGTAAGATAATTTGACCATTAAATTTTGTGTTAAGCTCATTAAAGTGTTTTTTAGATTTTAGAAGAGTATAGTGGTGCCTCTAACGGGCAACTTTAGAACTAACTTTTTATCCCAAACACCAATATCATTATTTTGGCTTAAAATCTCTTGAATAAAAGAATTTGCTCTTCTATATGTATTATAATGCAATATTAAAATTTTTTTTTATGTTCAGGTTTTAGAGAGCACAAAAGCGGAATTTGCTTTTATACACGATTCAGCCGAAATTCAGTACCAAGTAACAAAAGATTGCAACCTATCAGAAATTGGAGATGTTTTTGCCGAACAGCCTTACGCCGTCGCAGTCCAGCAGGGGAGTCACTTACAAGAAGAAATAAGTCGAGCGTGAGTAAATTTTAAATTCGTATTATTATTGATAATTTCGCGATTTTAACAATAAAATCTGCAGAATTCTAGATCTGCAAAAGGACAGATTTTTCGAGCGACTGTCTGCCAAGTACTGGAACTCGTCTTTGAAAGACAGGTGTCCAAATATAAACGAAAACGAGGGTATTACTCTAGAGAGTCTAGGGGGCGTCTTCATCGCGACTTTGTTTGGGCTCGCCTTGGCGATGATCACTCTGGGAATCGAGGTGCTCTATCACCGCCGTGAGAACAACCTTCACGGCGACAAAGCCAAGGAAGCCAATGGTCGTCATGTGAAGTCGCCGGTGTCGAAGCTCATGAAGCCTAAGCTTCACCACTTTAAGCCAACGCCTACTTTCGGTTTTATTGGACGGAACCGTGGGCTCAAACCTCGCGTTTCTCATATTTCTGTTTATCCCAAGACTTTTCCGTATAAAGATTAATTAATTTTTTAGTCTTCACTTATTCGATATTTCAATGTCACTAGAGCAATTTATTGAATTTTTTATTTTAATTATTTGTGCAAATCCCGCGCATGCGCAGGTATGGTTCCATCATGCACAAAAGTGGTTCTAGTCATGCGCAGTATTGGTTCCATGATGCGCAGTTTTGGTTCCACTATGCGCAGTACTAGTTCAAGTCATGTGTGATATTAGTTCCATGATGCGCAGTAACGGTTCCACTTTGCGCACTAGTTGCTCCATGATGCGCAGTACCAGTTCCAATTTTTAAATTCATTACTAATGAAAATTTTCATTGAAAGAGAGATTTTCATAGTAAAAAAATTAAATTTCGATAATATTAATAAATAATTTTGATCTTAATTTGTTAATCATAATTTTAACCTTTTAATTATGATTTAAAAAAATTTTTCTACTTCAATTAAATCAACAACTGAGAAACAACGCGTTTTACAATAATTTCTCTTCGGAACGACGAAAAGCGGATGACAATAGAGCAAAAAAGTGATTGTAAAGGCAAGGCGGAAGTTTATTAAAATCGTTGCGTTAGATATCGAAAGTACCTTTTTGCATTTATTGCATTAATTTTACTTACACCAACACTCAAATCTTGTCACAATAAATCAATAAATTATCTATATTTTCAAACTTTTTATTTCTTCTTTTCTCCTATTTTTATCCTGTCATAAAATTTCTTCTGTTTAATGATAATAATAAAATATTGGAAATTAGTTCGAAAATGATGTTGAAATAAAACAATAAACTAATTACCATTAAATCTATCCATACTATTATTATTATTATCATTATAAAATCGTACTTTCACTTGTTGACACTATTGCCGGCGTATTAATTTATACGGTAATAATTGTCTGCTTTAAATTTTTCTTGAAGAAAAAAAGTTGTGTAACTTGTGGTTTTGTTTACAACGACTTTTACTTGAGAAAAAAATTTTAGAGTGGGAGTCTCGATTACGATTGAGTGCAATTGTTACGATTTAATATAAAATCGATTAAATTGGAACAATAGAATTCATTTTATCGAAGAGATACATTCTGTAATCATTGTTATTACTTTGAAAGAATATAATTTAGATTTTATGGTTTTTTTTTGAGTGGTCAAAAAATTTTAGGACCAATGGAGTTTTATAAGGTAATTATTTAAACATTCTTATTTAGTTTTATAATTGATGTAATTTATTGTTTATATTATATTGAATTTCACACGAATCCATATAATTTTTTATATTTTTAATCAATTTTACATAATTTTATACAACTTCATCTGAATTTTTAGAATTTAATATAATTTTTTGCAACTCGACATAATTTTATACAAGTACATGTAATTTATTATAAATTTATATAATTTTATGTGATATCATGCAACTTCATATAATTTTACACAACTTCATGCAATTTATCATAACTTTATGTCATTTTATGCAACTTTCTATAATTTTTCGCAACTTTATGTGGATTTTATAATTTTATGTAACTTTTTGCAACTTAAAACAATATTATACAACTTCATGGAATTTATTATAATTTTATGTAATTCTATACAACTTATTCATATAATTTTATACAACTTCATGCATATTTTTATAATTTCATGTAACTTTTAGCAACTTTAAATAATTTTATACAACTTTATTTAATTTTTCATAATTTTTTTTGATTTTATACTTCATATAATTTTATACAACTTCATGTGAATTCTATAATTTTATGTAATTTTTTGCACCTTCATATAATTTTGTACAACTTCATGCAAATTTTTTAAATTTTATGAAACTTCTTTCAACTTTATCATGCAATTTATTATAATTTTATATGATTCTATGCAACTTCATATAATTTTATCCAACTTCATGCATATTTTTATAATTTCACGTAACTTTTAGCAACTTTAAATAATTTTATTCAACTTCATTAATTTTTCATAATTTTATTTGATTTTATACTTCATATAATTTTATACAACTTCATGCAAATTTTAAAAATTTTATGAAACTTTTTTCAACTTCATTATGCAATTTATCATAATTTTATGCGATTCTATGCAACTTCAAATAATTTTATAGAACTTCATGCAAATTTTTATAGTTTCATGTAACTTTTAGCATCTTCATATAATTTAACACAACTTCATTTATTTTTTACAATTTTACATAATTTTATTTGATTTAATGCAGCTTCATATAATTTTATACAACTTTGTATTATTTTTAATTTACTTCGTTTAGATTTATAAAATTTTACAATATTTCATATAATATTTTCTACAACTTTACGCTACTGTTTAAATAGCTTTATATTATTTTATATAACCGCACATCATTTTTTAAAAATTATATAAGATCTTATACAATTACATCCAACTTCATATTATTTTATACAACATTCAATTTCATCTAATTCCATATAATTTTACAAAACTTCATATAATTTTTCATAATTTCATCTCAAAGTTATAGCTTAACAAAATACATATAGAATTCTCGAGTTATATAAAATTATATAGAAATATATCGACCTAAAATGCATGTCTATTTTTCTTATAAATATATCCATTAATTTTTATAAAATTGTATTCAAATTCATAAAAATAATAATTATTCCGAGTCTTAATACGCACAATTTTCCAGGTTATCCTGATCCTGAGCGTCAGCTGTTCAGCGTCAGCCATAACGTTCCCTCTAACATCCGAGTCGGTTCCAGCGCCATCTACCAGCGCGCCAAGTAATTCCTTCGACGAATATTTCAAACCCGAAGCTTCAGAACCAAAAGCGCGGGAAAACTCCGAGAACTGCGAAAAGGTTATAAAAAATGGAATGATGTGCCTTGTGTGTTCCGACGAGAACACCGGAAAGTCCGAACAGTGCGCATACATCTCCCACCCTCCAAAAAAGTATTCGGGACAGAAAAAACCACGACCTGAGCCGGACATCGATGAACTTTCCCCACAAAAATCCGCAAAAAATAAGAACGTGAACAAAAAATACAAAAATCTCCGTCGGTACGACGAGAGCGCCGAAAGCGAGGATTCGTCGAACTACTCCGAAGATTTTGAAGGATTCGGAGATTACTACCCTGAGTATACTTCAAAATCCGAAAGATTATCCAAGGCGGAGTCTAACGACTGTGAGGAAGTTGCGAGAGAGGACGGAACTATTTGTACGGTTTGCAAGGATGAGAAAAATGGCGGAAATTCTCAGAGGTGCAGACGCGCGTATCAACCCAAGGAGAGTGTGTACGGCTACAGTAGGTCTCGAAGCTTTGGGGTGCCTAAAAGTGAGGGTAAGAAGAAGCCTAAGAGTGTAGAGAAGAGCCAGAGTTACAGGCGCGAAGATAATGCCGCGGAAGATCGAAATCCGCACGGCAGCCGCAGAGATCCGCAGAACAGCCGCAGGGATACTTACGGCTACCCTGTGGAAAAAAGAGAGGTGGAAGAGGAGGAACACAGCAGGGAAAGAGGGGATGGAAATTGTAAGGAAGAAGAAAGAGATGGAATGATTTGCACGGTCTGTGTCAACCCTAAGACTAACGGAAACTCGGAACAGTGTTCTTATTCTTACAAGCCGGAGGACGAACTTTTTGCTTATACTAATTCAAGGTCCTACGGATCTCCTAGTGAGAGGAAGGGTTGATTTTGAATTTTTTTGTTGTTGGTTGTCAATAAAGTTGTTATGAAAATATTTTTGTTTTTATTTTTTAGAGTAGTTGCTCTAATTAAAATTTTTACTTTGCAATAAATAGTTTTTCAAGCTATTTAAGTTTGTAAAAAGTTTGGAAAATCCAAAAGTGCACGACTCATAATGCTTATTTAATTATAAAATATTAAAAAAAAAAAAACATAAGTCGTTCAAAATTAGTTGCCGAAAAAACAGCTGTACTAGGAAGGTACTGTACAAGCGCCTCTGGTGGAATAAATGTACATAATATCTATAGATATAGATATATCACCATCCATGTTATCCATTGTACATGGATATACATAGGTATTAGGGTGGCGCAAAAAAACCGACTATTTATTTTTTTGAGTCTCGAGTGAAAAAAATGTTAGTTTTTGATGTTTTAAGAGCCCTCACCAAAGGACAGCTCAAAAAAAAATTTTTAAGAGGTCACTCCAAATTTTTCAAAATTTCAAAAGTCGTCAAAAATCAAATTTTTTTTATTTTTTAATTTTTTTTCTCGTTACGGTATAATTTTATAGACTAAAAAAAAAAATAAGTTTCTAAAAATTTCAGTTTAAAATTCAAATTTTGAAAGGTCGCTCATAATTTTTTTCAATTTATTAGTGCATTAGTTTAGATTTTTTCGAGCGACCTTTTACTATTCAAATTAAAATTCCATGCATTTTTTTTTTATTTAGTACAATAATCGATATGAGAATACATCACGAGATGAACTAAAAATCAAGCACAACATAAAAAATATAATTTTTTTTTAATTTAATAATTTTATTCAATCAACTGCCAGGCGCGAGTTCGAATCCCAAGCTGGTCTTAGAAACCAGCTTGGGATTCGACCTTGCCGGTTGAGATTTGACCTTGGGGTTGAGATTTGACCTTGCCGCGTTTGTTAAGATTTTTTCAAACCAAAAAGACCCCAACATACCACTCCCAACACTTAAAGTCGGCAATATGACTAATTAACGAAAAATAAAAAAAATTATGAGCAACCTTTCAAAATTTAAATTTTGAACTGAAACTTTCAGAAACTTATTGTTTTTTGGTCTATAAAATTATACCGTAACGAGAAAAAAAATAAAAAAAAAAAAAATTCGATTTTTGACAATTTTTGAAATTTTGAAAAATTTGGAGTAACCTCTTAAAAATTTTGTAACATTTTTTCACTCGAGACTAAGAAAAAAAAATAGTCGGTTTTTTTGCGCCACCCTAATAGGTATACAATCTTGTAGTTTTCGTTTTTTATTAATTGTAATTAAACGACACTGAATTCATTAGCCATTCGCATTCGGTGACCTACAATTGTCGATTAGAATTTAAAAAAAAAAATTTAACTCAAATAATTGATTTTTTCACAAGTTACAGTGTTTCCGGAGTTTCATACATGACGGACAGGAAAATTTTTTGATATTTTTTTCCGTTTCTATTGCACTAAATTAATTTTTAGCAAGTGTGCAATTAATCTCCATTAAATTATCTCGACAATAGAATGCAAAATATCTTGATTCCGTGAACTAACAAGGCTCTAATACTAAAAATAGTTGCCAAAATGGGGCGAAAAAAATTTTTCGATCGTAAAGCACTCTCTGATGCTTTGCATCATGAGTCGTGCATTAGCGGAAAGATTTAAGAATGGCCGGCAATAAGGTCAACCGATTTTTTTAGATTTTTTTATTCAGCTTTTATTAATTTCTTCACCTAATCAATAAATCGACACGTTGGTTGCACCGGATGAAAATATCCGACCGTCAAGTTTGTAATGTATATTATTATTTGCTTACCGATAAAAGATTAGTGGAACGAAAGAGCTAGAGCACAGATCCCGGGCAATTTATGATCATTATAGTTTCTACAGCACCAGCAGCTCTTGTGAAGACCTCAGCCAGTTTTATGGAAGCAATAAAAACTTATCTTTCAAAACCAAACAATAGCTGACCTAGCTGACGTGTCTTTTTCACGAAGCTCTTCAATAATTTTTACGATGTTTTGCCACACTATGAGCTTCAGTTGTCATTGGCAACGATTCGAAACAAAGTCACACATTTTGCAAAGCATTCAGTCAGCAACTTAACTTCAAACTGCTTAGTCGCAAGCTCATCAAACGAATCATCAACGTCGCTTTTTTAAATATATCAAATCCAAAGTATATCCAATTGTGCACGATTGGTTTTCTTAATTGACAATTAACAGATTAATAATGCGGCTGATTCAAATCATTCTATGCTACTGTTGCGTATTTACTGGTCACTTTTCAAATGGAAGCAGCATTCACAGTTCAGAAATTAAATCACGTCTCATCAATCATACGGTAAGTTGATTATTTTGCACACGTTAAGCTCAAGCATGACCAAACATTTTTTAACTTCCCGCTAAGAAAATTGAAAATTTTTAAAAATCGCCCGTGTAAAAAAAAATCGTCTTAAAATTGTCTTAAAATTGTCGTTCGTTATTAAGATCTTAAACGTGACACAAACTAAGACTATTTTAAGACTCTTTTAAGACGCCAAAAGAAAAATTCCGAGAGCAGATTTTTGAAAATTTTGTTCTTGAATTTGTTGTGAAAATTAATTTTTAGATGATTTTACGACTTTCTAACCGCAATATTTTTGAGTAAGATGTTTTTAAATTGAATTTAAAATTGTTAAAAAATTATTATCTGACAATTTCAAGACTTTTTTAAGACGTTCCGTTTTAATGTTCCGGGGCTCTGTCGCTGTTAGCCCATCTTAAAATAGTCTAAATTTTTTGTTAAGAATAATTTAAGATAATTTTAAGACAATTTAAAGACGCTCCATAATAACTTTCCGGAGCTGTCACTGTGATGTCATCTGAAAATAGCCTAAAAATTTTTTAACATTTTTTTTTCAGATTTCTTTAAGACTACTTTAAGATTTTTCAAGACTATATAAAAATTATTTTAAAACTTAAATCTTAAAATAGTCTCAAAAAAATCTTAAAATCGTCTTGAAAAAATCTCAAAATAGTCTTAAAAAAATCAAAATAATTATTAAAAAATCTCGGAATGTTTTTTTTTGGCATCTTAAAAGAGTCTTAAAATAGTCTTAGTTTGTATCACGTTTAAGATCTTAAACGAACGACAATTTTAAAACGATTTTTTTTTTACACGGGTAACAAGTCGAGTATAAAGCACAACCTCACGCGCTTCGCGCTATGAGGCGTGCAATTATATAAATTAACAAAAATCATATTTTACAAATTGAAAAATGGAATAATTTTATCAAATTATTGTATTGTCATCGGTCCTCGATAAATCTACAAAGTTTGAACGAAATCTGGTCGTTTAAAGTGGGTCAAAATCCCGCCCAAAGAAGTCGGTTACAAACATACAAACATACAAGTGAAGCTAATAAACAGTGTGCAAAAATATAAAATAAATTTTAATAAATATAAATTTATCATAGTGTAAATAAGAAAAAAATGTATTTGATT
>CAJNRD030001116.1:2005901-2017393 GCA_905319865.3 Cotesia congregata
CGAGTTCTCATCAGATCTTGTACGTTCGTAGGTCCGTACGGAAGCTTCCCTGAATGTTTTTGCGATGATGTCCGTATGTATGCATGTATGTGCGTGTGTGTGTGTGTGTGTGTGTGTGTGTGTGTGTGTGTGTGTGTGTGTGTATAAGTAACCCTCTTACAACTTTTAAACGGCTTGACCGATTTATTCGAGGTTGGCGCCATTCGAAAGGGCTTAACCAAACTTAGATTTTGAATATACTTTGGACCGATTCGAACCGGTAGATTTTGAGAAATCTCATAAAAACTACAAAAAAAATTTTTTTGAAATGTGGTTTTTTTTCAATAACTTTTAAACGGCTTTACCGATCGATTCCAAAAACTAATCAGCTCTCAACCTCGAAAAACCACGTCGATCGCCGCCAATCCGGTCAAAATTGGTTTATTCGTTCGAGAAATATCGTGAACGAAAGAAAACCGAAAAAAGTGTTTTTTCGGAGTTACTCTGAAATTTCTAGTTTGACCAATTGAAACTTAGAAATTCTTTATGAGGCTTAAAAAACTGCGTAGAATGCTGCCAACCGCGTAAAAATCAGTTCATTCATTCAAAAGTTATTGCGATCTGAAAATTCAAAAAGTTGTGTTTTATTAAACTACTATTAGAGTTTTGAGCTCAGAGAGCTTAAAATGACACAAAAATCATATTTTGAGCTTGAAGAGCTCATAAACGTAATGTGTAATTTTAAGCGCTTAAGTACAAAATGAGCGGGAAGTGGCACGGATGGCCTTTAGCGTCAACCATCGTCTTAATGTTTTTAATTTGAATAACTGTTCATCATTATTAAAATCGCTTATTATTCTTGCAGATAGATTTGATTGATAGATGTTTTACTAATAATTCTAATCCAGTAGTAATATTTTCCGACTTAGTTGATAACCAAGTTGCAAAGAGGAGTATTGATAATGGAAGTCCGCTGATCGTCATAAATGGTGATCAGAGACGAAAGCAAATAGAAGGATATCTTCCCAGCTATTCCACGTACATCCTCAGATTTGAATCTATGTACAAACTGGTATCACTCATCCTTGGGTTCATGCGCTCATCAATCTGGAACATAAAGTCACCAATATTCATTCTCGACATTTCTAAGGCGATGCATGATAATAGAAATGCTGGTAGAGTTCTTGACTTTCTTGGTAGCCTCGATAATTTGAAATCATACTATGTGTGTTATGATGACAAAAGAGATTCAACTATAGTCTACACTCTAAACCCTTACACACAATATGCTCCGCCACCTTGGAATCGAGTTAAATCCGCGAACGCGAATAACAATCCTAAAACAAAAGCGACAATGTACAGTCTGCAGTATCCGAAAGGTAATTATCGAAGTTTCATAATATTATTTACGATGCAATTGTATAAGCTGAATTATGTTTCTCAATTGATTTTCAGACTTGAAGAACAACTATGAAAATATTTGTTTCGATAAAACTCAGTACTTAGATGACCATCAAATAAAATTATTGGCTCGTGCCATTTCACTAAATTCAAGTAAACAGAATGAGCAGGAAAATATCAATGAAGTTCTTAAATATTTTGACAAGTTCAAAGACTACGGATTGACTTCATTACCTGATTATATGAAAGTAAAAGCGTCAATTCATGTTCTGAAAAAATATTTCGGTTCCGACTTTATTAAATACGGTTTCGATGGAGATCTTTACAATCGTCAGTATGATGCGAATAGCTTCAGGACTCAATTAGCTGATACAAATCCTGACTTTACTGATTTTGTGACAGAGTATCATGAAACACACTATTCAATTCTGACGAAAAAAACAGATTATTTGACGGTAGTCACCGAAATCTCCATAAATTTTCAATTCATCTTCATCACACTCTTTGTGCTGATATTGATTGCTGTGATTATAGTCATGAACAATAAATTGAACGTGATCGAAGGAATCATGAACATTGTGAGCATGTCACTGAGTATGGGAATAATATCTCCAATGGGACGTCTCTCGATGAGAATCATATATTTCTTCGGATTTTTGTTTATTTTTATAGTGATGCCCGAATTCCAAGGACAAATCTCGTCCATTCTATCCCAGCCTGCAAGACGCAATGTCGAAACCCTAAAGGACTTGTTCGACAATAAGTATCATGTGTTTTTCGATGGATTATTGGAAAAAGACATGATTAATGAAAAACTGTGGGCGACTAAAGAGGACCAGAAATACTTGCATCCATCATCTGGAGCTGAGCTAGCAAAATGTGCACTGAAAGCCCAACAAAATTCGACCATCGCTTGCATCGACAACACTGCGACACAACTATTATTCGCGTTAAAGCTTAAAAATCTTCATCTATCGAAAGAAATTGTATTCAAAAAGTACTACGTGTTTTGGACAAGAAAGAACTGGGCGCTGAAAGACAAAATTGATAGAGTACGTTCAATACCGGTGGAAACAGGATTAATTTACCATCATACTGAAGAGATAGAGAAGAACCGATGGGAAAAGATAGAGAAGATACAGAAAATCAAAGAAGCTGAAAACTATGAACTGATCGACTTTGATAACTTGGTGTTTTATTTCATTGTGATTGCGGCTACCGTGCTATGGAGTTTGGTCATTTTTGGAATTGAACTTATTGTCTACCACAGTCACTCTAAATATGTAAGACAGGAAAAAGCGCGACTACTGTTCATTAAGAGATTGAGAGCACAACCACGAATCATTTTTTTCCCGGGTCGGATTGTTCTGTCAAATAGCCGCGAGTGATCAAAAGAAAAGAAAAATTAGCTATCTAATTACCAGATGAGTTTTGTTCAATTTTAGTACTGATTATTGTTATTGATCTGTGAGTATATTTACCTTCACCGTGTGGTTTAAAATTTTGTACACAGAAATAACGGATTTCTCCATTCGAGAAATTTTTCTTTGGCCCAAGAAAATTTTGTGCATTTTGAATTGGAATCGGAAATTTTATCAGGACAAAATTATAACCTTCGAGAATTTAATTGTATTACCGTAAATTTACCGTTACAATTCTGAAATAATACGATATTTCTGTGGTTATATTGGTCAGTTTTTTTTACTATAGTTATTAAGGTGGCGCAAAAAAACCGACTATTTTTTTAAGTAAAACTCCTTTAGGCGCGACTAGGGAGTAACTCAGATTTGGGGTCATCTGAGTGATCCGAACGGAAATGTAGCCAATGTAATAATTGTAAAGGAATTCAAAAAGTAACTTGCTCTCTAACAAGTTATATACATTTAATACTTCATACATAACACTTAATATATGTCAAATAATAGTAAATTCTATATAATAAAATACACACATTAAAACATTTAAATATCATATTTATGAAAAAAATTAAACTGTAACCCATGAAACATTACAAAAGAACGACAAATGATCTTTCTTTTAAGTCTTCTAAGTCATAAGTAAGAAATTAGTTGTCAGTAAGGTAAATTTTTTTAGGTAACTGGCGGTGAAGGAAATTTAAATTATATAATCTAAATTCAAACAACCTTTTTATTCTAAATAAGAATAATTATTCTTGAAAATATTTATTGTTTTTATTTATTAAAATATATAAATATTGATTACTAAAATAAAAAAAAAATCGCTTATTTAATGGGAAATTATTTATTATTCTTTATAAAGTAATTTTTTGTTAATTATATAAAATATTAAAATCAAACTATTTTTTATTTGTTTCAACTTAAACTATTATTCATCTATACACTTTCTCAAAATTTATCAATATTAAACGAACAAAAACATCTTTTTTTTTTTAATTTTCTAATATTTTTGAACTTACTAATTATATATGATATTCCTATATTTTTTTAACTTTAATCTAAGTTTAAACAAATTATATTTAAATAAATAATTTTTTCTTCTTACGTTATTCTAATTACATATATATAAAAAATAATTGTTTGTTTTATAATATTCATATGACAAGAACGTAATTATTGATAAATGTTAAGAAGGTGTATAAATAAATAATAGTTTAAACTGAAACAAGTTAAAGAACAGTTTGTTTTTAATAGAATTAAAATAGAATTGTTTTATAGAATTAAAAAAAAAAAAAAAAAAATTACTTTATAAAGAAAAATAAATAATTTCCCATTAAATAAGCAATTTTTTGTTTTATTTTAGTAATCAATATTTATATATTTTAATAAATAAAAACAATAAATATTTTCAAGAAGAATTATTCTTATTTAGAATAAAAAGGTTGTGTTTGAATTATAGATTATATAATTTAAATTTCCTCCACCGCCAGTTAATACCTAAAAAAATTTACAACTAATTTCTTACTTATGACTTAAAAACAACCTCAAAATACCGTTCTGCTTACAGTAAACACAGTCGGTAGTCTGGCGCTCCGTTGACAACGGATTTGAACGGAACTTGGCGCCAGATTCTACCGAATCTGTGGATGAAAAACAATTTTAAGCTATTGAATAATAGTAGTAAAACAGCATAATTTTGGTATTTTACCGGTTATAGAAAGTAGAGATCTTCTTTTCCGGTTTTTTGCTGCAATAGTGCCACAAATATACAGTACGGTTTAAATTTACGGTTTAAATGCTGTTAATATACCGTAACTTTCCTATTGTATTGCCGTAAATACTCTGAATTTATTTCGTGATTTTTTCGTAATAGTTCGGCAAAAAAAACTGGCTAAAATACAAGGAGATTAATTTTTTTGGAATAAGTGAAATTTCATGTGTCAAAAAAAAAATTTTTTTTTCGCTCAAAAAAATAATTAGGAAAAAAAATATTTTCTTGGCTCAAGTGAACTTTTCTTTCCGTGTAGTATTTGAACGTCCAAGAACTTTTGAAGTAAAAATAAAATTGATGTGTTATGTTTATGAAATTGACTCTGCGTTTACAAGATATATTGTATTAAGAGTGTAAATAACACTTAGTATTCTAATTGATAAAATCTACATGTATTATAATTAATGGTATTAAATGAATTGATTGCAAAATATCATCGCATACCTCTTTTAATAAATTGAACTTCATAGAAATTTTAATTACCTACAAAAAAGGTCCTTACCCGCGAATTAATCAGACGAACTGTTTTAAATAAGTTACAGTAAAAAAAATTCCTTGAATTATTTATATTTTAAAAAATTGAAAAAAAATTCGATGCTATGAGTTACGTATTAGAACGCCATATTTACCCCATGAAAACACGTCATCGGTGTTCAAGGTGCCCAGACAGTTGTTTATCTAAAGACCACAAGTTAAATGTAGGTCGAGACCGTTTCCAACTCTGTACCTTTGCGACCTCTTATTATTTCATTCCATTTTCATTTTTATTTTTAGTTCTAGTTTTACTCTTTTTTTGTTTTTACTTATGCTATTTTCTTCTTAAAAATTCCGAACAATAATAAAAAAAAAAAAATAAATAAATTTTCTGTCTAAATAAATTATATTATTTAAAATTTATAATTTTTAAACAAAAATATTTATAAGAAAAAGTTGATTCGAAATTAATATTTTTTAAGCGGTCAGATTTTAGAGTATTGAGACTTGAGACCGCGAGTCGTGGATTTAATTTATTCGTAGCCTCAGTCACGAGCGACGCGTTTGAGTGTTAACATCGTCCATGATTTTGTTTTAATAGTAGATTAAAATAGATTTAGTTTTACGGTACTAGTCATAGTCATAGTTCTAATTTTATTATTATTAATAAATTCGTTTTTGTTGTTTTGGTTTTATTAAAAATTTTATTTTGATATTTTTTGTACTGGATAATATGAGCTCGATAACTATTGGGTAAGTAATTAAAAATAAATTTATTTTTTAACTTAAGTAATAATAAATATTTTACGATTAAAAAATTCCATTTAACAATTGAAATTCCATTATTCCATTAAAAATCTATTATTAATGGAAAATTCCATTATTCCATTAAAATTCTATTATTAATAGAAAATTCCATTAAAATTCTATTATTGATCGAAAATTCCATTATTCCATTATAAATCTATTATTAATGGAAAATTTCATCATTCCATTAAAAATCCTATTAGTAATAGAAAGTTGACTTAATCCATTAATATCATTGAAAGGTAATTCCATTGGTCTATAAATATTCTACTATTAATGGAAAATGCCATTCTTCCATTAAAATTCTATTTTTATTTGAAAATTCGATTATTCCATTAAAAATCCATTATTAATGGAAAATTTCATTATTCTATTAAAATTTTATTAATAATAAAAAGTCGGCTTAATTCATTAATATTCTTAATTAAAAATTCCATTAGTCTATAAAATTCTATTATTAATGGAAAATTCCATTAAAATTCTATTATTAATGAAAAGTTGACTTAATCCATTAATATCATTAATAGATAATTCCATTGGTCTATAAATGTTCTACTATTAACGGAAAATTCCATTATTCCATTAAAATTCTATTATTAATCGAAAATTCCATTATTCCATTAAAAATCCATTATTAATGGAAAATTTCATTATTCTATTAAAATTTTATTAATAATAGAAAGTCGGCTTAATCCATTAATATTCTTAATTAAAAATTCCATTAGTCTATAAATATTCTATTATTAATGAAAAATTCCATTATTTCATTAAAAATCTATTATTAATGGAAAATTCCATTGTTCCATTAAAATTCTATTATTAATGGAAAGTTGGCATAATCCATTAATATCATTAATAGATAATTCCATTGGTCTATAAATATTTTATTATTAATGGAAAATTCCATTACTCCATTAAAATTCTATTATTAATAGAAAGTCGGTTTAATCTATTAATATTTTTAATTAAAAATTTTATTAATCTATTAAAATTCCATTAATAATAGTAATTTCTATTGTTCTATTAATATTCTATTAAATTATCAAAATTAAACTGTTCCATTTAAAATCCATTATTCGAATTAAATTTTTTGTTCATCCATTAAAGTTCCATTGTTTTTAATTAATCAAAATTCGATTATTAATAGAATATTACACTAACCCATTGGAATTCTATAAATCCATTGAAATTCTATTAATAATAGAAATTTCTATTGATCTATTGAAATTTTATTAACCTATAAAAATTACAAAATGCATTAATAATCTATTAATTAAATTCCATTAATCTATTAATCCATTGAATTTTTTATTATTAATAGAAAATAGCATTACTTTATCAAGTATCTATGATAAATAAATAATGTTATTAATTTATTAAGACTCCATTATTAATAGAAAATTCTATTATTTCAGTAAAATTTCATTATTGAAAAAAAAGTATCACTTATCCATTGAAATTTAATAATCCATTATTCTAATGATATTTAATTGTTAATAGAAAATTCCATTAATCTATTAGAATTTTGTTTTCAATAGAAAATTCAATTTTTTCATTATTGATAAATGATTCCGCTTATCCATTAAAATTCTATTAATCCAATTAATCTATTAGAATTATATTGATTCATTGAAATTTTTCTAATTCAAATTCTATTTGTAATAGAAAACTCCACTAATCTATTTAAATTTTATTATCCCATTGAAATTTTACTACTAATAGAATTTCCATTGATTTTTTAAATTATTATTAGATAATTCAAAATTTTATTAATAATAAAAAATTCTATTATTCTATTAAAAGTTTATTATTGACGGAAAATTGTAATAATTTATTGGAATTTTATTATTATTGAAAAATTTTATTATTTTGTTGGAATTATATTATTATAATTATTGTGATTATTATTATTATTATTATTAAAAATTCTAGTAGAAATTACAGAAAAATTTTTTTTCGATGGCATAATAATGAGTTGTAACAAAAAAAAATAAAAAAAAAGGTTAAAAAGTAAAAAAATGAAATCGCTAAAAATAATATAATCGGAAGCATTTAATACGGGCGGTGTTAGAGGCTTGGGTCAGCACATGGCTAAAATTAGAATATTGCTTGCGTATCTAAGTATCTGCGTATTTCCACACCTAAATACATTTATACATTTATAAGAGCTATAGAGTTGGATTTCTTGGCCGGCGGGCCAACCATCAGAAAATCTTACTCTTCTTGCTCTTCACATTTTATAATTTTACATATTTTTTTATATTTTGTATTTTACAATTTTATTTTCTGCTGAATATCCATAGACTCTATTTTTGTTTCCCGCAGAAAAATATATAAATATATAGATATATTTATAAATTTCCAACAAACAAGTTTGTAAATCAATGGGTAATTTTAAATGTAATTAATGAAATGATAGACTTGCAGCGATCTTGTAATATATATAAATACTTTCCCTTAAAAGGTATACTTCACGTTTTATAACCTTATCAGATTAATTCGTTCCTTTTTTTTTAAATAAATTATTTGGTACAATTTTATTATTATTATTATTTAAAAAAAATAATAATCATAATAATAATATTTTTTTACAAATTAAAAATCGTTAGATAGTAGCTTATAATTTCGGCTAGAGTAATTAAAATCTAAATAAAAATAATGATTTTAATAATAATTATAATATTAACTTAGAATTCTAATATAATTGTTATTTTCTTTATTAAACATTTTATAAAAAAAATACATGTATATAACTTTATGTAATATGATAAAAACTTGTACAATTTTTTACAAATTTTTTCAATTTCATGTAATTTAATTCATTTAATTCAATCCCTTCCCTCGCGGTTTTGAGAATACCGTAAAAATACCGTAATTTTTTGGCATTTATGCTCATGCCGTATATTTACCGTAATAATGCGGTTAAACTATTTTTGTTCATCCATTAAAGTTCCATTGTTTTTAATTAATCAAAATTCGATTATTAATAGAATATTACACTAACCCATTGGAATTCTATAAATCCATTGAAATTCTATTAATAATAGAAATTTCTATTGATCTATTGAAATTTTATTAACCTATAAAAATTACAAAATGCATTAATAATCTATTAATTAAATTCCATTAATCTATTAATCCATTGAATTTTTTATTATTAATAGAAAATAGCATTACTTTATCAAGTATCTATGATAAATAAATAATGTTATTAATTTATTAAGACTCCATTATTAATAGAAAATTCTATTATTTCAGTAAAATTTCATTATTGAAAAAAAAGTATCACTTATCCATTGAAATTTAATAATCCATTATTCTAATGATATTTAATTGTTAATAGAAAATTCCATTAATCTATTAGAATTTTGTTTTCAATAGAAAATTCAATTTTTTCATTATTGATAAATGATTCCGCTTATCCATTAAAATTCTATTAATCCAATTAATCTATTAGAATTATATTGATTCATTGAAATTTTTCTAATTCAAATTCTATTTGTAATAGAAAACTCCACTAATCTATTTAAATTTTATTATCCCATTGAAATTTTACTACTAATAGAATTTCCATTGATTTTTTAAATTATTATTAGATAATTCAAAATTTTATTAATAATAAAAAATTCTATTATTCTATTAAAAGTTTATTATTGACGGAAAATTGTAATAATTTATTGGAATTTTATTATTATTGAAAAATTTTATTATTTTGTTGGAATTATATTATTATAATTATTGTGATTATTATTATTATTATTATTAAAAATTCTAGTAGAAATTACAGAAAAATTTTTTTTCGATGGCATAATAATGAGTTGTAACAAAAAAAAATAAAAAAAAAGGTTAAAAAGTAAAAAAATGAAATCGCTAAAAATAATATAATCGGAAGCATTTAATACGGGCGGTGTTAGAGGCTTGGGTCAGCACATGGCTAAAATTAGAATATTGCTTGCGTATCTAAGTATCTGCGTATTTCCACACCTAAATACATTTATACATTTATAAGAGCTATAGAGTTGGATTTCTTGGCCGGCGGGCCAACCATCAGAAAATCTTACTCTTCTTGCTCTTCACATTTTATAATTTTACATATTTTTTTATATTTTGTATTTTACAATTTTATTTTCTGCTGAATATCCATAGACTCTATTTTTGTTTCCCGCAGAAAAATATATAAATATATAGATATATTTATAAATTTCCAACAAACAAGTTTGTAAATCAATGGGTAATTTTAAATGTAATTAATGAAATGATAGACTTGCAGCGATCTTGTAATATATATAAATACTTTCCCTTAAAAGGTATACTTCACGTTTTATAACCTTATCAGATTAATTCGTTCCTTTTTTTTTAAATAAATTATTTGGTACAATTTTATTATTATTATTATTTAAAAAAAATAATAATCATAATAATAATATTTTTTTACAAATTAAAAATCGTTAGATAGTAGCTTATAATTTCGGCTAGAGTAATTAAAATCTAAATAAAAATAATGATTTTAATAATAATTATAATATTAACTTAGAATTCTAATATAATTGTTATTTTCTTTATTAAACATTTTATAAAAAAAATACATGTATATAACTTTATGTAATATGATAAAAACTTGTACAATTTTTTACAAATTTTTTCAATTTCATGTAATTTAATTCATTTAATTCAATCCCTTCCCTCGCGGTTTTGAGAATACCGTAAAAATACCGTAATTTTTTGGCATTTATGCTCATGCCGTATATTTACCGTAATAATGCGGTTAAACTATAGTTGTTTTGGCCAGTTTTTATACTGTAAATATCCAGTATATATACTGCACTTATGCTGTACAGTTACCAAAAATATACTATACAATTACCACATTAATGCCCAAATTTTATCCAAAAAATTTCAAATAATTACCGTAATAATACAGTAATTTTGCCGAATATTTTCTGACATAATGGAAAATTATTAAAAATTTGGTTTTATTTTTAGTTCACTTCTATGTTAGAAATAAATAAAATGAAAAATTTCCAATTTTGCTTTTTATTCTCCATCGCTACTTTGCAAAAACAAATACTGTTTTTGAATAAATACTATGTAGAATATTATTTTTTAATTAGGTATTTAGCGGTAATGAATATTAAGAAATACATATGAGGAGCTTATTTTCAAAAGGGTATCTTTTGATTTTTGATTAATCGAGACAAAAAACTAGTTATCTTCAATTATAAATATTTGTATTGAACTTTTTTTAATTTAGCTATAAAGTGCAATCGGTTATGAAGCTGCAATTCGATTTTCATTTATAAATTTTCATAATTTTCAAAGTAATTAGTATTTAAAAGTTCAGAAAAGTGGTATTTTAAAATATGAAAAGATACCCTTTTGAAAATCAGCTCCTCATATGTTAAGTAAATATATTCTAATTTCAATTTCAATTTTTAATTTCTCACTTAGAAAATTGCAAATTTTCTAAAATCGAAAAGTTACATTGTTTCACATATATAACTATATTATTTAATTTTAAATATGCTTATCGTAAGATGGACGGTATGGCTTAATGTATATAGAATAAGCAAAAAAAAATATAGTGCAGGCCGGGTAGCTCAAATGGTAGAGTAGCCGACTTGTCCTCGGGAGGTTCTGAGTTC
>CAJNRD030001116.1:2021858-2044170 GCA_905319865.3 Cotesia congregata
TATATATATATAAACAAGTTGAAGAGTCATGGTGTGATATTTCAAGTTTAACATCCAATCTTTCATCATCACACTTTCTATTTTAAAAACTCGGTTTAAAATCTCCACGTGTGTCATCAAAAGTTCCTCAAACAAAATTTATTATCAATTCAATTACTATAAAATATAATTAATAATTAACAATCAAATTAATTTTAATAAATTTTAAATTTTTCCGAGCCAGATGCCGCGTCGACCACAAATGTACACTAACGACCCCTACGAGCCACCAGCGGCGATCCAGAACGCAATGATGACCAAGGATAAGAAGCCCTTTACTTACACCCCAGGCATGGGGGGTAAATTGGACCTGTCCCAGATCAGAAGCCCGAGGATGGCTCGCAGAGTGGCCAAGAACGCGAACGATGAAGGAATTGAGGGACCGCCAAAGTCTCCTCTAGCAAACGAGGCTTACAATTCGCGTTCTGTTCCTGGAGCAGTTCCAGGAATGACTCTGGTTCCTGGAACGGTTCCAGGAACAGTCCCACTTCATGGAATGGGCTCAGTTCCTGGAACAGTTCCACTACCCGGCATGGGATCAGTTCCTGGAACTGGTTCGGTTCTTGGAACAGCAACAGTTCCAGTTACTCCACCAGGACCAGCTAGCCTCTTTATTCAGCCACAGGTTGCAGTTCCAGTGTTCCCAACCAATGTTCCGAAAACTGTTCCAAGGAACTCAGTGGAGAAACTGGATAAATCTCAACCGACGTCTCCCGAAACTCCGGGTACGCCGATTCAGATAACTTTGGCGAAAGCACCGACTCCCTGGCTCCAGCAGAAGAGCAAATCTCCGGAGGAACTTCCTGAGTGGGCTAAACGGACCTCCAACGGTTCTGGACAGGAAAGTCCGCCCAGGGTTCAGGTTCCGGTTTCGGTTCCAATTCAGATTCAGAAACCTGCTGAAAGAGTGATTCCTGTCAAGGTAAAAAAATATTTTAATTTTTTTAGTGTCTTAATTTGGGTTTGTTAAAATAAATTTTGGTTCCAGATTGAAGACAGACCTTCAGTTTTCACGATTAAAAATGAACCGGGGCACCACCAGTTCAAGACGCCACCGCAGCAGCGCTGGGGGAACCAGAACACGACTGCGAAGGTTACAGTGGCGCCACCTAAGCCACAGCTTACTGCACCGGGAACTTATATTGTGCCGATTGCTGTTGAGGGAGCGCAGGAACTCCCGAGTTATGAGTTCCAGCCTACTTCTGCTAATCAGTCCAGGTTAGAATAGTTAGGTTTAATTAATAATTATTAATTATCATTATTAGTGGTTATGTAAAATTATATGAGCTTTCTACATAATTAATAAATCGAATATAATCTACAGAAATCAAGGAAGAAATATTCAAGATCTATCAGGCGCACCGGTCCAATCCCGTTCATTCAGAGTTTTGCAAAAATTAACTGATACGGACAACGACGATATAGACAATGAACAACTCCGTAAGCTTCAGTTGACTGAAGATGATAAGGTTCTGATGAACAAATTCAAAGAACAAGGTGAATATATATGTACAATAATTATTGGCAATTTTTATATTGTTAGGTTAAGTTTTGAATAGACAACTATTTTGACTAAAAATTAATACAAATTCTTTATTAAAATTTTTTCCAGTGGATGGCGACACATACTTACACCAAGAAGAAGACCCAAGATACCGCGGTGCAGCTATTCCATCCCGGGCATTTAGATATTTACAAAATATGACTGATTCCAACGAAGTACCCATCAACAATGGTAACTATCTTTTTTTATTATTTTTCTTCATATCAATATCAATAGAATACTGAAAGCTGAGTACTTAATTAACTTAAGAATTCGTGAATAGTGCTATCTATTGGCTCTGAACCAAACTAAATGGAACACAAATCTAAAGTCAGCGGTTTAGCGCATTTTTATCAAAAGACAAAAAAATCCCATGACAAAATATGACAAACATCATAATCATTATCATCATAATAATCAATATTATGATCATTATGATACTACTAATCACCATGGAAACTATGATCATGATCATAATAATACTAATAATAATAATCATCATCATTATGATCATGATCATCAATATCATCATAATGATCACCATCGTAATTATGATCAGCGTAATAATCAACATTATAATTTATGATCATGATCATCATAATAATCACCATGATAACTATGATCAGTATCACCATAATAATCATTTGATCAATAATGATGATGTTGATTATTGTGATGATGATCATAATTATGATGGTTATGATGATGATGATTATTATTATTATGATGATCATGATCAATAATGATGATAATAATTATTATGGTGATTCTGATCATAGTTATCATGGTGATTAGTATGATGATCATGATCATAATTGTGATGGTGATTATTATGCTGACCATAATGATCACCATCATATTTATGATCAGCGTAATAATCACCATCATAGTTATGATCATGATCATCATAATAATCACCATGATAACTATGATCAGGATCACCATAATAATCATCATCATCATAATCATCATCATAATCATCATCATTATTGATCATGATCATCATAATAATAATAATCACCATCATCATAATCATCATCATTATTGATCATGATCATCATAATAATAATAATAATAATAATAATAATAATAATAATAATCATCATCATAACCATCATAATTATGATTATCATCACAATAATCAACATCATCATTATTGATAAAAATCGTCATAATAATCATTATTGATCAAAATCGTCATAATAATCATTCTATCATCATCACCGTCATAATTATGATCATGATGATCATGATAATCATCATCATCATCATCATCATCATCATCATCATTATTATTGATCATGATCAGCATGATAATCATCATCATTGTGATCATGATCATCAAATAATCACTACTATATCATAATTATGATCATGATCATCATAATAATCATCGTCATATTATTATTGATCATAATCATCATAATTATGATCATGATCATCATAATAATCATCATCATCATCATTATCATAATGATCATCATAATAATTATCATAATCATCATCATTTTCATCATCATCATCATCATCAATGAAATTTTTTCTCATGACGATTTTTTGTCCTGAGATAAAATCGCGCATCACCAAATCTATCACAACAGAACCACTTAACTAAGACAAACCTCATAACTTTTTAGCACCCAGAGCAGTCAACAGTGCACTGAAGCGTCAGAACAGAAACTCCCGGTCCTTCGGTGAATAATAATCAATTTTTCTAGTTTTCTGTTTTACCAGCATGGAGTGGCGTGTTTGCATGAAAACTATCCCCCTACCTTTTCTAACCTCGAATAAATTTTCAGATGAGCAGCCTGTGGTGCAAAATCTCCCACCAAGCGAGCAACAAGCCCCGGAACCTAAAAAATACACTGGAAGCGCGATACCCTCGCGATCATTCAAGATACTACAAGCGATGACGACTCCAGACGCTTTGGGTGAGTTAATTTAAAATTCTTCCTAATAATTAAATCCTAACTAAAATGGCCCCGGTCGTTCATCCTCTCTTGCTCCTACCGTCGCTTCCATTTAAAAACCGGCGACGGGATTAGAAATAAATAATAACGCATTAGTGAGAGAGAATGGGACGTAAAGGCAACCTATCACCAAAGACAATCTATTTATTTGTTGTGCAGCAAGCCGAGAAATTCCCGTGGGCCATCAGGGTTTATTTGTCCCGTACACCACGCCTGTTTATTGGGCGTATTACCCGTTAGCTTACGTCCCTAATCAAGAGCAAGTACCGTGCGCTAATCCCAACAATCTAAACAATATCGGCTGTTACCCGGGTGTGTTTTTCGTAGGAGTCGACAAACTTGATGATTTTGTTACTTCCAATGAGATTGCTAGCCAAGATTTAACCCTAGAGTCGGAAAAAAGTCACTTGGAACGCGAAAAATGCCAGAGTTTGGCTGCTAAAGAGCTTGGACTGATGGTTCCTGGTGGTTCTGGGCATGGAAAAGCTGAAGAGCTGGTTGGTAATCCTCCCCAGAGTGGAACAATGATGTCTAATGGCACTCAAGCTCAGGAAGTGGTGCTAAATCAACCTGGAACTATGTTTACCGAAGGTTCTAATCAAAAAGAAGCCTTGGAACCATTAAAAAACCAGTTGGGACTTCAAGGAACTGCATTAGATGGTGTTCTTTACTGTTCTAGAGATGCCCAAGGTCAAGAACTGGTGCTTAAGCAACCTGGAACTATATATAGAGAAGGTTCTAATCAAAAAAAAGCCTTGGAACCATCAATAAACCACTTGAAACTTCAAGAAACTACATTAGCTGATGTTGCTTGCTATTTAAAAGCTTCTAATCTAGTCACTAATCACCTTCAAAGCCAAAATATGACTCTTAATAGCGCCCAAAGTCACGAACTAGTACCGAACCAACCTGGAACTATGATTAAAGCCGGTTCCAGTTCTTATAAAACTTCAGATAAAACCACTAGTCATCCCCAGTCCCCAGAACTACTTACTAACGATGTCCCAACTTACAATCTCATCATAACCCAGTCTAAGATGAAGTTACGTATCAACCCAACCCGAAATGAAGCTTCAAATCCTTCAAACATTCAAAAAACTGCTTTTCCTGAAACTTCTAACCATTTAAAAGCTTCAGATCTGACCTATAATTCTGCCCAGTATCAAAAAAACGATGTTCCAAATCAACCTCAAGCTTCATTTGATCCAGGTTCCACTAAAGTTCCTACCAGTTCCCAGAACCAAAACCTTCCAACCAGCAATTTGACTGCAATCCAACTTGGAACTCCGCCGGAACTCCCTTGTTCCACAGTTCCAGCTTCCAAGAACCAGGAACAAGCTACCATTGATGGTCCAAGCTCTTACCAAGCAAACTGTCCCATGAACATCCTCCACGAAGAAGAAGATACCTCTGACAGTTCCAACAATGTCGACGACGGAGTTCCTGAGACATCAACTGACTCTGATTCTGATTCCTACTTGGCGTACTCGACTGGTCTGAACCCGGACTCTGATTCCAAGGACTCTGTTGAAGAAGGTCCAACTGTCAACGTGAGTCTTCCTTTGAAGACCAAGTCCTGTTCCGAGGAGGTCCACGTGGATTTCACGCTGAGCAGACCCAAATCTTGGTGCCCGGAAC
The DNA here is from genome assembly GCA_905319865.3 of Cotesia congregata. Lineage (NCBI taxonomy): Eukaryota > Metazoa > Arthropoda > Insecta > Hymenoptera > Braconidae > Cotesia > Cotesia congregata. The sequence goes on from CAJNRD030001116.1 coordinate 2,027,049, forward strand.
CTTCCAAGTTCCAGGAACAAAAGGAGGAAACAGAGGAACATCAAGACAAAGAAACTGATGATGATGACAGTGGAGTGAATTCTCAATCTGATTTAAGTCGCATGATTTCTGAAGTTGATACTGACTCGGAATGTTCTCCAAGAAAGGTCAGTTCCTACAAGCGAACTCAGACTCACTCTAGATTGTTTAAATTGATCAGTAAGAATGATTCACCTTTTTTTGAAGATACTAAGGAAGAAATGATTTCTTTGAAAAAATCTAGCAGGATTACAATAAAAAATTCGAATTCTCCCGCGCAAAGTTTGAATTTTCCCGCTAAAGCGCCGCCTGGAGGGACGCCGAGGAATTTCAGGCGGCCATTGAGCCTGGAAGTTAGGGAAGACGATTTTTACTTAAAATGGAAGAATTCTAACGGAAAAAAAGGAAATTTGGAAAGAAAATTTGTCAAACCGACTGTTTTGTGCCCACGAACGAAAAGTTTTAAAAATTTAACAAAATTATCGGACTAATTAAGCCGTTTTTTTTATAAATTTACCTACTTTTATAATCTTTTCTACTGATATTATGTTTTTGTAACGTGTTACATGTCTCTCACGAATGCTCAAGGATTTAAAACTAACAACTGCTGATGGATGATAAATAGGTTAACAAAATTAATTATAAATAGATAAAGAGAGTGAGAATATGAGAAATGAAAAACGAGCCGAGGGATGACGGGTCAGCGGATAATTGTTTTTGGTACATATTTTTTTTTATACTTTTTTTTCTCGTCGTCGAATCCTAACCGCTAATTTTTTAAGATTTATTTAAATAAAGAAAAATTGTGACTAATTATGATTTTCTTTTCAGGTCCTGACACATCGGAGTTCTGATCCCGGACTAGATTTTTTGCGTGCTATTTTTCATTTCTAATTTATTTTATTTATTTATTATTAATTTTTCGTTTTTGATTAACCGGTTTTTTATAAACAAATTTTATTTCGAAAATGTGTATATGCCTATATTTCCGAAATATGTTAATTAATATTGATATTGTAAAGAATAAATAAATTATTTATGGTTATGCTCTTGATGATTTATTTGAATTTTAATTTTCCCGCCAATGCGCTGTCTAGAGGGACGCCAAGGAATTACGCAAGATTTTGCCTTTAGCAGGGTGTTTAGTGATCATATGAAGATTTAATTACTTTCAATCATTAAATTAAGTGCCTGTAACCTTAGAAATTACATTTTATGATCATAAAAATGTACTGCGCAAGCTTAATTATCTTAGAACAACTCCTGCGCGTAAGTCAGAACTATTTCTGCGCATGCGCGAGTTCGGTTCCGGAGAGTTAAACATGCGCAAAGCAGTATTATTTTTGTAACAGTAAGCTTTGCAATGACCGTTACAAACATTTTTTACATATTAATTGATGTAATTAGGTCCTGGGGTGGATCACAATTTCAAGTTCCAGGTAATTGTAGCATTAGATTACTGTAATTGACCAAAATAAGTGCTCTTAAGTCTAAAAATTATATTTTATAAATTTAAAATAGGATTGCGCTGGCTAAATGAGCCGGGGAACAACTTCTGCGCATGCGCAGTAGGTCGGAACAATTTCTGCGCATGCGCAGAAATGGTTCCGGAGGATTTAACCTGCGCAAAGCATATTTTTACAGTATTCTCTCACTAAAGAGGTTATTATTAAAGTTTTCAAGATTAATTTTTGAACTTCAAGGCATTAAAGCCCTTGTCATGTACATCAGACGTAAAAAATGAATATAGTTTGTGATTATTCTGAGATATTTTGTTAGGTAATAAAGAAAGATATCATTTCTTCAATTAATTATTTTTTATTGACATTGAGATGGAAGATTGGACTCTGAAATTTGATTTTATTGAGTTTTAAAATACTATTTTTATACATTATAATAGTATTAATTATTATTATTATATTATTTATATAAAACTTATCTCTTCAGCGATTGCCATTGCAATTACAAATAGAAACATTAAAATAACAGCTTTTATCATGGTTGTATATTATTGTTGTAACTAATACTGATTATTATCAGTTAAAGTCGGGTTTTTTATACTAAAAAACGATGTCGAAAAGTGGGAGAAGGTCATTTTTGTTCTTAAAAAAATTGATGACTTAACAGGTTTAAAATTCTGAGACGGAATTATAAGTTAACGGAAAAAACCTGATTTGAGGGACTCAAGAATTTTTTAGAGTAATTTAAGTTTGCTCATTGAAAAGCTGAGAAAATTTCCTAAAAAATAATACCTTGCACGACTCGATATCTCTCAGGTCAATTTTTTGATTAATTGATTAATAAAATATTAATCAATTAATTTGCTATTAATTATTGACTTAATATATTAATATGAGTATTCATTTTACTCGGGCTGGCGATCTCCAGGTCGCACTCTGCGTCGATTTTTAAATTTTTTAAATAGAGAAAATTTTACCTCAGAGGTCGTAGGTCAAAACTATAAAAAATGCTTAGTATATAAATTCTATTAATGTTGATGACTAATTGATTAATTTAGACTACTATTTTTCTTCAATCGTTAATTCTCGCCTATTTTAATAATCGTTTGCTGTCAAAAAAAATTTAGGAATAACAATGATTTTACAACTTTAAGATATAATTGTATTCAGTCACAGACACAATAAAAACGAAGAACAATTATTTTCAACAGATTGTTTACGATAACATCAAGGTTATCAAGAAATGCATCAAATTTAAATTTAGAGCCTGGATACAGGGTCTCCGAAATTTTTCAAAGCTATTTGAGATGGCAAGTTAAAAAGCTGAGAAAATTTCGTAAAAAATGATACCTCGCACGACTTAATACCTCTCAGGTCAATTTTTTGATTAATTGATTAATAAAATATTAATCAATTAATTTCCCATTAATTCTTAACTTAATGTATCGATGTGGGTACTCATTTTACTCGGGATGGCTCCTTTATCGGGCGGGATGTTAGTAGAGCGAAGTTTGATGGGTTGTTTATCATCTTGCAGAATACCTGGAACAATTTTTTTAATTGGCAGGTAAGAATATAAAAATTGAGATTTTTTTCGGAGTAATTTAGGGTAGAGTAACCAGTAGTTGAATATAAAGATGTAATTACTAGTTCAAATTAGTGATTTTCATGGAAATATAAACAATTTTTAATTGAAGCGCAAAATAACGCAAACGAAAAAAAGTCTAATTAATAATAATAAATTTAAAAATTCGACTTCATGATTATTATAATTATTATTATTTTTACTTTTATTATTACCATTTTTATAAATTTGAAAAATTCTACACAATAATTTTTCATCATTATTCTTATTTAAAAAAAAATTACAATAATAATAATATTAATAACATTTATTATTATTATAATTATAATTATTATTTTTTTTTTAGGTAAAAAATTATTTAAAAACAGCAGAAGGAACTTTTAAAGCAAAATTAAAAGATGGTCCAAATTTTGAAGCCTTATTAAGATAGTTCCAGCATAAAACCACTTTTTGACAGATTCGGCTGAAATTTTTATTACGGGTTCAGAATAGCTTTATTTATAAATTCCTAAAATTTCATAATTTTTTACCGTTTAGATCGCGAGATATTTAAAGTCAAAGTTGGCAATTTTGAGGGTCATGTTCCATTTAAAGTATGTAAAATGTCCGGTCTCTCCAACTATTTTTTATTATATTAAAAAATTCTCTCGACAGAATTGTAAAAAAAATTAGGAGAGTGTTGAAAAATGTTTCTAGAATAAGTTAAAAAAATAAAAGTAGCACCTCACCGTTTCGTCATCGAGATATAATAATTAAAAAAAATAATTTTCAATCCATTTCTAACCTGCTCATTGAACAATTTATAGTGATCCGGCAACGCCGTGCGTAACGCTCCCTGTAATAGTGTAGCATAAAAAGCGGGAAATTCAAATCTTTCACGGTTTTCAAGAGCAACGTTACCAGATCACTAGAACTAACAATATGTAATTGTATATGTGAACGTCTGTGTGCCGAGGCTTTTAAATTTTTGTCTATAGTAAATGCTCTGACTATACTATTGGTATCTGGTCAATGACATGACACCACCTAGTGGTCAAAGGCTGTACTACTGAAAGCGGGTCATGTATTCTTATGGGAACGACGTATGCACCATCTGGATTTATAGAGCTTAACTACTGAAAAATACCATTGAGGACAGATACCAATACCACGCTGGAACTACGTTAATTCTTAAATTATAAGTAGTGATTGCATAAAAAAATGAACGATTGTTATTAATATTGCAGATAATGAAATAAAATTTTAAAAAAATAGGGTGTCAATAATTGGATCCCTGTCACTAATTGGTGCCTTTACCTTATCGAAAATAATTTAGCTATTTCAACAACATTTTTTACACCGAGTGGTTTATGTTGATAATAATCTTATTATTCCACCAAATCGATTTGTTAATTATAAAATATTTTCATTAACTAAAAGATTCTGCTATTTCAAAACTATTTTATTATAATATATAGAAATATATTCTAACCTGATTGTTGGGCAGCGGTAGCATCTGAAGCTTGATCAAGTGCAAGTAATTCTCCTGGCCAATCACCGGGAAGCATTTATAAAACGCAACCGGGTCAGCATAGCTGTAAAATCTCTTGGAGTTCTTGGTTCCGACAACCTTCTTGTTCTCCGGATCCTCGTGCCTCCAGCAGGGCAGCAGATCAATAATATCTCCAACAATCTCCTTGGTGTCTTTGGGCAGCAGCCGGTCAGTCAGCTCCCCCATTTTGTGCAGCCTCTTGCAGACCTCCAGTGCCACAGCTTGTTTGGCGCTGCTGATGTCATCCATCGTCCTGCCAACAATTTCTTCCCTTAGCGGGCAATGGATGGGCATCCTCACGGAGACACTGAAGACTTCAACCTCCAAAGCAGAATTGAGCGGAGATCTTGCTCTTTTTTTTATAAGCTTGTAAATTGGAGACTTGTTGGAGAATTTTGTCTTTCGCGTCAGAGTTCCGCAGTAATGTTCCAAGAGACTGATTGCTGCACTAGCAGTTACTGTCGCTTCGACGCCATTGACGTCTGTAACTGTGTAAGGCTCGATATCGTTCTCATAAAGGTTCTCCAGCTCGTCTGGAGTCGGCTGAGGGCGCTGCTCTGTTTTACCGACCAGCGAGTTCCGAAGAGTTCGCTCAATCTGCTGGAACAGGTTGTACTTTGCTAGGTACGAATTGTCTTGAGATTCGACCAGTACCACGAACTTGCTGTGCTTGTAACGACCTCGGCCTTTGCTCTGCATGTAGGCGCGGTAGTTTTGTGGAGGGTCGTAGCAGACTATCAAGTTGCACAGTGGAACGTCCACGCCTTCATCTAAAACGTCTGTCGCTACTAGGCAATTCACTTCGCCGTCACGGAACCGTTTCAGCGCCTTGCGGTTCCATTCGTTTGAGCAGACGCTCTCGCTTGGGGTTTTGTAGGAGTCTGCGCTGTTACCGAGAATGTAATCTGGTACCAGGAACTTGAACCTAGAAAATTTTGTTAGGAAGAAATATGAGTTAAATTGTAATGGAAAATTAGTAATTGGAAAAAATTTTGTTTTAATTTTTGGGTAAGGTTTAAGATTAGGAAGAAATTTTACTAGTTGTCTGATAAAATTAATAATTAACGTAGTTCCAGCGTGGTATAGTATAGTCAGAGCATTTACTATAGACAAAAATTTAAAAGCATCGGCACACAAACGTTCACATATACAATTACATATTGTTAGTTCTAGTGATCTGGTAACGTTGCTCTTGAAAACCGTGAAAGATTTGAATTTCCCGCTTTTTATGCTACACTATTACAGGGAGCGTTACGCACGGCGTTGCCGGATCACTATAAATTGTTCAATGAGCAGGTTAGAAATGGATTGAAAATTATTTTTTTTAATTATTATATCTCGATAACGAAACAATGAGGTGCTACTTTTATTTTTTTAACTTATTCTAGAAACATTTTTCAACACTCTCCTAATTTTTTTTACAATTCTGTCGAGAGAATTTTTTAATATAATAAAAAATAGTTGGAGAGACCGGACATTTTACATACTTTAAATGGAACATGACCCTCAAAATTGCCAACTTTGACTTTAAATATCTCGCGATCTAAACGGTCAAAAATTATGAAATTTTAGGAATTTATAAATAAAGCTATTCTGAACCCGTAATAAAAATTTCAGCCGAATCTGTCGAAAAGTGGTTTTATGCTGGAACTACCTTAAGAAGAAATAATTGTAATTTTAGGGATAAGTAAGAAATCAGGAGAAAATTTTACTATTTGGTTGATTAATTTAATAAGTAGGAAGAAATATTGATAATTTATTAAAAAAATTTTGTTGTTAGGAAGAGAAGATAGTGATTATTAATAAAATTAATACTTAAGAAGAAATAATAGTAACTTCTGAGAATAATTAATAATTAGGAAGAAATGGTAGTAATTTTTAAGAAAAATTAGTAATTACATAATTAGGAAGAAATATTACTAGTTATTCAATAAAAGTTGGTGATGAAGAAGAAATGTTACTAATTGTTGGATCAAATTAATAATTGGGAAGAAATTAATAATGATTTTTGAGAGAAATTAACAAGTAGGAAGAAAATTATTGCAATTTCTCAGAAACATCAACAATTAGGAAGAAATTTTACCTATTTTTCTTGGAAGTTAGTAATTTCTATTAGAAATATACTGTAAGAAAGAAAATATTATTAATCATTCATTAGAAAGAAATGTTATTAATTATTAATTAGGAAGAAATATTATTATTTGTTTCAACAAACTAGCAATCAGAAAAAAGGATTACTAATTTTGTTCATAAATTATCAATTAGGAAGAAATAGTAATAGTTATTCCAAAAAACTAATCATAAAAAATACTTTTAATTTCATCCAACAATTAGGAAGAAATATTACTAATAGTTCTACCAAACTAATATTTAACTTAAAAAATAAATAACAGTAATTTTTGAAGAAAATTAGCAATTAGGAAGAAATATTACTAATTGTTCCAAGAAATTAGCTATCAAAAAATATTAGGGAGAAATATCACTAATAGATTTAGTAAATTAAAATTGTTCCTACAATTTAACTAACTAATTATTCCTAAAACCAAACAATAATAATCCAAATCGTTTAATTTCTCAAAAAAATTTCCTACCTTGGATCATACTCATGAAGCTTCTGCAGCACCTTGTACATGACCTTAGCAGTGAACCTCCTCTGAACAAAGATAATCGCGCAGAATTTTTTCTCCCCATTCTTGACCGAGAATTGATGCAAATACTCAAACAACTTGAGCAACTTATCACTGGAGTGTTTCCTGATATTCCCAAGCTCGGTCGGCTGCTCCATAGTGGAGCTGATGATGCATCGCATGATGACCATCTGAGTCTTGATGAAGTCAAGGATGATCAGCGACTGAGGATCGTCGGTGAGTCGCTTGATCTCTTCAATTTTCTTCAAGTAATATAAGATAGAAAAATTGCCAAAGTAGAGCCCCTGGGTCTGGAAGTGGATCTGGATGTCATCCAGGAGGTTCTTGATCCTCTCATCTTTAGATTTCGGCAGGAAGACCTTGCTGGATTGGTTGACAGTGTCCAAGTTCTTCTGGAACTGAGTTTGGCTGAGGATCTGCTTTGCGTAAGTCAAAATAGACACCAGGTCTTTGGTGATGTCGCAAGGAGGCGCCTCGGTGTAGTTCAAAAATATCTCCTCGGGCTTGCCGTATTTTTCGACGGACTCGATCGAGCTCACGGTGTCGATGGTCGCGTGCATCGTGATCTCCAGCTCGTGGATCACTTTGTCAATTGACTCCGGTTTGATGTTTGAATTCAGGAGCGTCGCAGTCATCCCTAAGACTCGCGGCTGCTCGTGCTCCTTGTAGCCCTCGAATTTTTTCATTATCTCGTGCATCGGGTGGCTTTTTGTCGCGTGATGGCATTCATCAAGGATCAGCAGGTTTATTTGTGAGAGCTTTATCATACCGTGGTCCAGCAGGTTCAGGCAAATCTGGGCTGTCATCACAAGTACCTGGAAAAATTTTCCTATTTATTGTTTTTGTTAATGTTAACATTGATTAAATAGGGTAAATGCACCAGTTGTTGACCGATCACCAATTAGTTGACCGATGTATAAACAAGTTAATTAATTAATATTTTACAAGGGTTTTTTTTTCTTAAAGTATTAAAGTAAAAAAATATGGCATTTAATCATCATAATAAAAAATTACGCAATTAATTGCGCAGTGATTGTAGCTTTAAAAAAATATTCTGAGTTTGTTTACAACGCAACCAGCCATAAAGCGGTCAAAAATAACTAGCGTACAATTGGAGAGTGAGTGCATTTCATCATTAATTTAGTGATATTTCTCGGCATAATATAAAATATTTTAGTTTTATTATGTTAATTAAAGATCAGATTCCAACTTTTTTGAAAAAATAAAGTTATATTATAAGTTTTAATATTATTTTAAGACCGGTCAACTATTGGATCCGTCAGAAGCCCTTTACCCAGTAAAAAATTCATTCGGTCATTTATTAGACCCTCTGATTTTATTACAATCCAATTAATGACCGTATATTTATAATACTAACTTCTTAACTTCAAAATTAAATCCGTCAAGTGTTTAAAGTACTTTAGTCATTCAATATTTTGTAAATATAAAAATAATCATTATAAAAAATGTATATTTACAATTAAAATAATACTTAAAATCTTTTTTGAGTATTAAATTTTATTTTGTTCTAATTTTTTTAATGAACGGTTATATCAAAGAACGAATCATTAGAAGAAAAAATTGCTAAGCAATTAAAAAAAATAAAAAAGAGTTACAAGCTAATAAAAAAGCTTTAATTGAAAAAAAGAAGAAGAAGAATAAAAAAATTTCAAGCGAATCAGAAGAATTATCGTCATCAAAATGAATTTGTGATTATTTATGACCTAAAGAAATGTGACTTTATGTTAATTATTGCTATTATTTATGTTTAGTTTTGTTAAAGATGTCGTAAATACTTGAAAAGTACTGCATAAATTTAATTACATACATATAGTTTACAAAATTACTTATAATTATTTCAACGGTCAATTAATTGGAGAACGGTCGGTCATTTATTGGGTTTCTTCGGCCAATAATTGGTGATTTTAGTATTTCAACATTCAAATAACAAAATTAATATAATTTTGTTAATTTGTATTATAAATAGTTATTAATTATTATTAAATAAGTATTTAACTTTAATAAAATCCATTATAAATTGGTAAATAAGTTTTATAGCTAAAAATTAGTGTAGTTAAAAATTATTGAACGTTTTGTATTGAGTTTTTTTGATTTATAATTGAAAATTTGCTTTGTCATTCATCAAAAATGTAATTAAAAAATTAAATACAAAATTTCTCATTTTTAAATGAACATACTAAATATTCGTAGTATTATTTTTAATATTAATCAATAATGTCTTATAATTCTTTAGATATTTCAATAAAACGTTGAAAATTTTTGGTGTGCCTATTGTCATATATTTTATTAGTTCAACTACTGCTCCCGGAGTGTTCAACTACTGCGGCTTGTCAAAATTGATTGTTCACCTACTATTACTTTCATAGTCTATCTTAAAAAGGTTGTTAAAACATAAAGATTCAATTATCTTTGTTATTTCCGCTTTAATTAAAAATTGTTTATATTTTCTTGAAAATCACTAATTTGAACTAATAATTACATCTTTATCTATTAAAAGTAGGGTCAAATATGTTTTACTTTGAAATCTGTTCAACTACTGGGTATTTTATCTTATCTCCTAAAATATTGTGGGAGTATTTTTCCACTCTCGAAAATTTTTCGTCAACCACTGTACTCTCTGGGCCATAAAATCCCTTCCCCGGCATTCAAGGGGCTCATGACATCACGGGACCCCAAGAACAACGCTGAGTGTTAGCAAAGGCTAACACCCTCAAGAGTCAAGGGGCATGAGGCAGATTTTCCTCAGCCTCTGAGACACACACATCTACGGTCTAGGACACTGGTCCTATTTTCCTTTATGTTACTTATCGTATTATTGTAATCGCGAAGTACTATCTTGACATTATTATTTATACACGAACTATCTATTGTATCATTTACTGATAACTATATTCTACGGAATTGATTATTTATTGTGAGATTTAATTAACTTCATTCGAATATTGTAAAGAGTATAGTTATAACTTGAATAAATTATAAAACTAAAGAAATGGATTACTACAGAGTCAGAAGTGGGATACACTATCGTGCTCACATAGTGAATAGTGTAGTGAATAGTGCGGTGAACAGTGATTTTTAATAAATTTAAAATCATGAGTCGTGACCGAAGATCAAGACGGGACCGTGATTATGAGAGTGATCGTCACAGATCTCGATCACCGCATCGTCACCGTGAATCACCACCTCGGGAGAGGGGTGCTTCCAATAGTCGATTGAATCCACCTGTACCAAACGATCGACAAACTGGTAGTGAAGCCAGCAGCAGCAGGAGTAGCGAATTCCTGATTATTGAGAAACTCACAGAGGTCATCTCAGGTTTTGCAAAAACAGCAAGCACACCAAGACCCAGTGGTGGCGGTTTTACCAACGAGAAGGCGATTCCGGAGTTTAATCCCAAGGGAACTAATCTATCCGCTGCGGAGTGGATTGCCAAAGTCAGCGCACACGCTAGGCTTTATGGATGGGACGAGTGGACAGCTCTTTACATGGCGACATGCAGGCTTAAAGGTAATGCAAAACTTTGGTATACAGAATTGCATGAGTCGCAGTTAACGCGGGGGGCATTCTCTTCATTAATTGCCGAGCAGTTTCCGGGTGAGTCGAACTATAGTAAATTGTTTGAGGAAGCCACGATCTTCAAATGCGCCGTAGGTCATGATCTTGTTGCGTACTCTTTCCTTAAAACAGGAAAATTGAAGAAATTAAAACTTGAAATACCGGAGAATAAATTAGTTTCATGTGTAGTTGGGGGGATTTAAGACGATTCGATCCGCACTGCTTTAATGACTCATAAATTCCAAACTATCGCGGAATTGAATGAGCGTCTCGCGAATTTCGAAACTGCGCATAAATCAAGAGATAAGAATAAAGACGCGGAAAAGTCACTCGCGCGAGAGTCCAGTAAAGTCAAAACCCGGGAAGACAAGTCGAGTAATGTTTGCTACGGTTGCGGTAAACCTGGTCACCTACGTTACAATTGTCCAGAAGTAGATAATACTAATACGTTAAGTAATCCGAAAGCAACCAATCAAACATCGGATGATAGGCTATAGGCTCAAGCATAGGAGAGGTTTTCAAAAATCTAAAGCTTGTTTTGAAAGCACTCAGGAATTACAACTTTACGCTTAATCTAGAGAAATGTAAGTTCTTTCAAACAAAGATCGACTATTTGGGCCGGGAAATATCTAGGGATGGAGTCCGTCCAGGCACTCATAAAATCGAAGCCGTCAAAAACGCATAAATTCCCAAAGATGTAAAAGGAGTGCGTTCATTCCTTTGCCTTGCGGGATACTTCCGGAAATTTATTAAACACTTCGCCTAAAAAGTCTCGCCACTAACAGATTTGTTGAAGAAAAACAGTCCTTGAGTTTGAACTGAAAACATACTGGAGTAATAAACAAAGTAAAAGAAATATTAACAACAAGACCCGTCCTTGCTATTTATGACCCGACCCTTGAAACTGAGGTTCATATAGACGCTAGTTCAATAGATCTTGGAGCCATGCTCATGCAAAAGCATGGGAACGAAAAGAAAGTTGTTTCTTACTATAGTCGTAAAATAACCCCGATAGAACAAAAATATCATTCATACGATTTGCAAATTCCTGCGGTCGTTGCAGCCCTTAAAACCTTTCGTGTATACCTGATAGGGATAAACTTCACTGTAGTTACTGACTGCAGTGCCGTGCGGGCGACCGCTGGAAAAAAAGGACATACAACCACGTGTTGCCAGATGGTGGGTATATTTACAAGATTACAATTTCGACATTGTGTATCGGCCGGGCATCCAAGGAGCTCATGTTGATTACTTAAGTCGGTATCCCATTGAATGCTTAGCTATTGATGTCACTCCCAGCGAGTGGATCAAAGTCACTCAAATGCAAGATCCCGACATTGAGACAATCATGAAGATCCTGGAGTCTGGAGATAATCAAGCGAGTACAAAACATTATTTTGAAATGTATGACTAAAGGAACGGAGTAGTTTTCCGAAGAACCGAGAATGGTAATAGATGGTTAGTGTCACGAGCTTCTCGTTTCTACGTCGTGAAAATGTGTCCTGACGATCAGGGACACTTCGGAATTGATAAGACTCTCGAGAAACTGCGCGAACATTATTGGTTTAAAGGCATGAAGAGATTTGTTTCAAAATACGTTACTGCATGCTTACAATGTCTGTATTATAAGTCTACCTCTGGCCGTAAGCCTGGCATGTTACACCCCATAGAGAAGGTTGCCCTTCCTTTCCACACGATTCACATTGATCATGTGGGTCCTCTTGTCAAAAGTAAACGAGGCTATACCCAGATACTAACTATAGTTGACGGGTTTACAAAATTTTGTATTCTGGAGCCAGTGAAGGACGTTAAAGCCAAATGGGTCATTCGAGCACTGACCCAACTCTTTTCACTTTTTGGAGTTCCTACTAGGATCATCAGTGACAGAGGCACGAGTTTTACGTCACAACTGTTTGCTGCTTTTTGTAGAGAATACAATATCAAGCACGTCCTCAATGCAGTCGCAACACCAAGGGCGAATGGACAGTGCGAGCGTATGAATCGCACGTTGCTGAATTCATTAGCAACTTCCAGTGCAGGGGCAGACGAAGACCAATGGGATAAATTTGTGAAGATAGTCCAGAGTGGTATCAACAGTGCTACTAATCGGACTACACAAAAAAAACCCCAGCTCAACCTTTACTTGGTTACAGGCCCCGCAGCATGGCAGATTCTGTTCTTTTAGGTTCAATTTAAAGCTCGTTGGATGCTCTGGATCTCAAGAAGATGCGAGAACAGGCGAAAGCAGCTACGGGAGTTGAACAGGAAAAGCAGAAGGTCAAGTTTGATGGCAAGCGGTCCAAACCACCACAGTATGCTGTCGGCGACATCGTTGTGGTTGCCACCAATCCAGTCGCGACTGGACAGAGCAACAAACTAGTCGCCAAGTCTAAGGGTCCATTCAAGGTTACTGCAGTGCTGCCCAATGACTGGTATGAGGTCCAAGATTTGCGGGAGCTGCAGAGATCCAGGGGACAAAAGACTATCGTAGTGGTTGACAGGATGAAAAGATGGATATCCTTCAACCCACTGGAATAAATTAAGGTGAGATTATGATTCCTAATCAATGTTTGTAGTTTACAGATCTCAGAAACGTGTCTTTGGGTCGTGTAATGGACCAAAGAAGGGTGACCAGAACAACAGCGAGTACTCTGGCGTTGAGGATCCATGATGGGTCTCCAGGATGCTCGACGGTGAGCTGACTCCCAGGGACAAGCAACGAGTTGCGTCGTCCGGATTCAGTAACCGTGCTGGTCTTTCTGAGAACTCCGAGCCACTGGGTCAATTGGACAAGTCAGTGGACGCTCGATCTCACCTACTGCCAAGGCGAGAGCTTCTGGCTCCTATCAGCTCGCTACTGACGGGAGGAACCTTGGAAGTCCTTGGTCAGTCTGGCATGACTAGTACTGCCAAGTCTGGAACTTTTGAGAGCCCGTCAACTTGTCACTGGCGGGAGATACTATGGAAGTTCCAGGCCAGTCAGGCACGACTATGTTCGCCAAGTCTGGATCCTTTGAGAGCCCGTCAGCTTGTCACTGACGGGAGATACTATGGAGGTTCCAGGCCAATCAGGCACGACTAATTTCGCCAAGTCTGGAATCTTTGGAGCTCGTCAGCTTGTCACTGACGAGAGAGACTATGGAGGTTCCAGGCCAGTCAGGCGTGGACTGTTTTTGCCGAGTCAGTCGTTCTCTTGGTTCCTGGCCACTGGTCAAGGCAGGTTCGGAGGACGCTGGCCTAGGTTGGACCAGTTGGCCGTTAGTTAGAGTGTCATGCTGGGCTTCAGTCAAGAGTCTTCAGAGACGTACACTCTAGCGCTAGGTCCAGACAACTCAGTATGCGTATACCTAACTGAGGTCTCATCCTGAACAGGCATCCGTGGACTATACCGTTTTTGGTAAAACGGGTTTCACGGGGTAAGGCCCTGGAATGGTTGAGAATCCTATTTTTCCCTATCCCTAGGCGCCACCTGGTCGCTATCGTGGGTCGATTCATACTCTTGGGAAGAGCTGATCACTCTGACTAGAGGAGTGTGGATTGAGCGGCGATAGTTACTTTCTTGTAGCTTTCATTACTCTGATCGGATCATTAATGAGGATTTGTTTGAATGAGTTTTTCAGATCCAGATAGTCAAAGCCGAGGACGGTTTGTGTGGTCAGGAGAGGCCGAATGTGGGAGTATTTTTCCACTCTCGAAACTTTTCGTCAACCACTGTACTCTTTGGGCCATAAAATCCCTTCCCCGGCATTCAAGGGGCTCATGACGTCACGGGGCCCCAAGAACAACGCTGAGTGTTAGCAAAGGCTAACACCTTCAAGAGTCAAGGGGCACGAGGCAGATTTTCCTCAGCCTCTGAGACACACACATCTACGGTCTAGGACACTGGTCCTATTTTCCTTTATGTTACTTATCGTATTATTGTAATCGCGAAGTACTATCTTGACATTATTATTTATACACGAACTATCTATTGTATCATTTACTGATAACTATATTCTACGGGATTGATTATTTATTGTGAGATTTAATTAACTTCATTCGAATATTGTAAAGAGTATAGTTATAACTTGAATAAATTATAAAACTAAAGAAATGGATTACTACAATATTAAAGATAGGCCTATAAGACACAAACATTTTTTATAGGAAATTTTCCAAGTTGCAATTTTCATCTCCTATGATTTTTTTCTAAATTCAATATTGCAGGAGTTATGACCATTTTTATACTAAGATCATGATTGGGCATTTAACTAAAAACTTTTTTAAATTAACAACTGGAAAAATATTTTAAATAATAACAACAATATATTTAATAAATGATAAAACAAAAAATTTTCAAATTTTGCCCTCCAACTTTTTAACAAACTTTCCGTCCATTTCTGCCTGAAGAATTTTTTCTCTATTGAAGTTTTGAAAACAACTAAGGCTGTAAAGATGTAAACGAGAACCATAGAAATCAAATGACATTATGTGTGTATAGTAATATACATTTGCTTTGGTAATTACAATACTACTCAGTCTATAATATTTCCTAGAAATATTTATGGTTTTAAGTCGATTACTGCATTTAAAGTTAAGGGGATTATTTCGTTACAAAGAGTGTTTGTGACACTACATAGAATCTTCAAATATCGGAATAATAATGTAAACTAAACAAACTTTGGTATTTTCTACGTTATATCAAGTTTTTCGTTAAATAGAGTTTTGCTATGTAAAGTTTCCACTGTAATAATAAAACAATGTATTTAATAAATAATAAAACAAAAAAATTAGCTACCTGATTATTTCGAAACTCTTCATGCCACATATCATCTTCCCAAGAGTCAACGTCCATGTCACCGGAGTACCCTCCGCACTTCAAGTCCGTGTTTCGCGCAACGTAAGCGCATTGCTGAGTAACAAGAGCCACTGTGTTGACGATGAAAAACGTCCGCTTGCCACCTTCATCGAAAGGTATTCTCACCTTATCACTCAAGCTTTTAATCAGCATTACTGCGATGTAAGTTTTTCCTGAACCGGTAGGCAGAAAAATAATTCTGTTGCCGGTAAGGGTTTTTTTGAATAACTCCACTTGGTAATGACGAGCTACTATATTATCATCCGGATCTTGTTTTGTTTTTAACACTTCCATTTCTAAACAAAAATTTATTATTATTTTGAGATGTAAGGATATATGTGATAGAGTAGAGTTAATTTGGAATTTTAGATATTTATTTTTTTAGAAAGAATGATGTGAAGCTTAAGAGTCACTCGGTCAAAGTGAACTCCCCAGAGTCTACTTTGAAGTCTTTACCTGTTTTTGGAGAGGGGAACTAATAGTAACCTTGTAATAAGGGTGCATACAGTCAGATGTAACTAACTAAAAGTAGGGACTTACGTAGGCGTAGGTATAGATTCTGAAGGTATGCAAAAATTATAGAAGTAAGGTAAAGTACCCAGTAGTTGAACAGGTTTCAAAGTAAAACATATCCTGCTTTTAATATATGGGTGATTCTCTGTAAAAGGATGTTTTTCGTCCCAGGCATTTTTTTATTGGAAAAATTGTTATTTTGTTAATAAAAAAATTTGTTACGAAAGTAAAAAAACATTTTTATTTAGAGCATTGAAAACTAAAATGAAATAAATTTTGGTTTTTTTGCTATAAATTCGTAAACCACCGAAATAACAGTCCCCTGGGCTGTCCCATTCCAAAATTAAAACTTTAAGATTAAATTTTAACTTATTCGTCTATAATATATAATTTTGTCCATAATGTTTATAAATTCAATTAGTTAACTAACAATCTTCTTCAATAAAAAGTACCAAAAATTAATTTGTTTCATTATATTCATAAAACCAAAGTTTGTCCCAGGCATTTTAAGATCAGTCCCCTGCCAGAAGTTCAAAGCAAAAAAAAAATCCAGCGTGTTATTTTACCTTTTGTAAGGTTTATAAGGATCTAACTAGCCTTAAGTTAATAACCATAGGGCTGTTAGCGCTTTATCGCCATTTTATTTTGTGCTGAAAATATGTGTCTGGGCCACTTCAAAACTCAGTCTCCTGGCAACTATTTTTATTTATAATTTATTTATAAAATTGGATCCATAAGTCTTAATATTATTCTAAATAATGTAAACATTCATTGAGATTTTGAAAAGTTGAATGCATTGAAATAGTTTCCTTCATTTTTCTCAATTTGATAAAAAAAAAAAACAGTCCCCTTGCAAACAGTCCCCTGTCATGTTATATGGCAAAAGATACACAAATATCAAAAAGGCAAAAATTAAATCGGCTGTTTATTTATTATGATTAAGCTGATAGTTTT
>CAJNRD030001116.1:2097215-2111938 GCA_905319865.3 Cotesia congregata
ATATTTATCGGCATGATATAAAATATTTTAGTTTTATTATGTTAATTAAAGATCAGATTCTAACTTTTTTGAAAAAATAAAGTTAAATTATGTTTTAATATTATTTTAAGACCGGTCGACTATTGGATCCGTCAGAAGCCCTTTACTCAGTCAAAAATTCATTCGGTCATTTATTAGACTCTCTGATTTTATCACAATCTAATTAATGGCCGTATATTTATAATACTAACTTCTTAACATCAAAATTAAATTTGTCAAGTGTTTAAAGTACTTTAGTCATTCAATATTTTGTAAATATAAGAATAATCATTATAAAATGTATATTTACAATTAAAATAATACTTAAAATTTTTTTTGATTATTAAATTTTATTTTGTTGTAATTTTTTTAGTGAATGGTTATATCAAAGAACGAATTATTAAAAGAAAAAATTGTTAAGCAATTAAAAAAATAAAAAAGAGTTACAAGTTAGTAAAAAAGCTTTAATTGAAAAAAGGAAGGAGAAGAATAAAAAAATTTCAAGTTAATCAGAAGGATTATCGTCATTAAAATGAATTTGTGATTATTTGTGACCTAAAGAAATTTGACTTTATGTTAATTATTGCTATTGTTTATATTATTTTATAAAAAAGTACGGTTTAAAATTATATTGTATGTTTAGTTTTGTTAAAGATGTGGTTAATACTTCAAAAGTACTGCATATATTTAATTATATACATGTAGTTTACAAAATTACTTATATAATTATTTGAGCGGTGAATTAATTGGAGAACGGTCGGTCATTTATTGGGTTTCTTCGGTCAGTAATTGGTGATTTTAGTATTTCAAGATTCAAATAACAAAACTGATATAATTTTGTTAATTTTTATTATAAATAGTTATTAATTATTATTAATTAAGTATTTAACTTTAATAAAATTCATTACAAATTGTTTTTAGTAGGTTAATAAATTTTTTATAGCTTAGTACAGAAAAAGAAAACCTTAATCGGTCAATAATTGGTGCATTTACCCTACATTTTTACATTTTGCATCATTTTTACTAATCGTTATTTAATATTGTCTTTTTTAATGATCGTCTCATTTTATAAACGGTATCATTTTCAGTTTTAAAAATTTTTAGTTTACAAACGTTCCAGTTTACAAACGGCTATTTTCTAGTAAATTTTAAAACATACTTAAATTAATTGTCGTCCACGATTGTAACTTTATAATATTATCCATAACTATTCAAAAATTTTTTTAGATAGTTATATATAACTAGCAACCTTGCAGTTACTATGTAAAATAGTCTTAAATATTGACGTTTTTAAAGATATAAGCTCATCCTGATGTTATACTCATCAATAACTTTCATTTGAGTGCCCACATGCATTTTGATATATTTTTCATATATACATATATACAATATATATAAATATATGAAAAATTGATGTGGGTATTCAAATGAAAGGTCTCGACGAGTGTAACATCGGGATGAGCTTATATCTTTAAAAATGTCAGTAGTTGACAAAATACAAGGTCACTTCTTAAATATTGACCTTTTTAAAGATATAAGCTCATCCCGATGTTACACTCATCAAGAGCTTTCATTTGAGTACCCACATGCATTTTTGATATATTTTTCATATATACATATATATATAATATATAAATATATGAAAAATTGATGTGGGTACTCAAATCAAAGGTATCGATGAGTGTAACATCGAGGTGAGCTTACATCTTCAAAATTATCGTTAGTTAGCAAGATAGCAATGTCAGTTCTTAATTATTGACATCTTTAAATATATAAGCTCATCCCGATGTTACACTCATCAAGAGCTTTCATTTGAGTACCCACATGCATTTTGATATATTTTTCATATATACAAATATACAATATATATAAATATATAAAATATATGAAAAATTGATGTGGGTACTCAAAAGAAAGGTCTCGATGAGTGTAATGTCGGAGTGAGCTTATATCTTTAAAAATGTCAATATTCTACAAGATAAAAGGTCATTTCCTATTTATGCATCTAGAAATAGAGCATTTTTGAATGCAGCCTAATTACTTATTATAATAAATTAACTGTCGGTGAGAATGATATGAAACCTTGAAAAGGCATAAATTCAAAATCAAGACCCTTGCAATGACACTAAATTTCACTAAAAAAACCGATTTTTATCATATGACTATCTTGGACACTAAATTTTTCTTATTCTTTTAATTAATATAGATTACATGTGGTTATAATTCTTAAAATAAATTAATACCTAAAAAATTTTTTTATATAAAATTTTTCAGAAAATGGAATTCACATGTTCATGTGGTTCGGTTTGTCATTATCAACGGAATGGATCCAAGCTGTCTTTGGCAGCACGGTAGTCGACACCGATCGTACCTCGATACCAATATTAGACAACCCATTAAACAAGCGTATTAGAGATATCGTGAGTCGCGTCCGCGCGGAAAGATATCACTGTATGAGGGTATGTATCAAATTTTATTTTATTATTTATAAAAAAATACAAAAATATTTAATAATATAAATTTTATTGTTCACAGTTAACATTCGTGCGACAGAGGGACAAATTAGAAATGGTGTTACGTCATTTCTTAGTTGAAGATCGTACCAGCGACAGCAGCCCAAGTTACGTCGATTTTCTTTGTCATATGCACAAGGAAATAAAATCTCTATTAAATCAATCATAATGTTAATAATAATAACAATAAATAAATTAAACAATTATTAATAATTAAATTAAAAGTCAATAAGTTCCATTTTTTTTTTAGATTATTTTTATTTTTTTATATGAAATCAAATATCAAAATTAAAATAAAAATAATCATGATTTATTGGCTTTATTTTTAAATATGGACAAAATTAAATCTCAAATTTTGGTTAAATTGCAAGTAATATTTATAATTTCAATGATTTAATGGTTAAATGAAGTATGTTACTATTTAGTTTTTAATTTTTATTTTGTTATCATTTATTTGTAATGGTTTAAATGATTTATTGATATATATATGTATAATTTTAATGAGTAAACTAGGAAGAAATTTAAGGTCAATGTAAAAAAATTAATAAATAAATTTATATATCAAATTTTTTACTTCTTTTAAGAATAATTTTATCAAGAATCTTATTATTTTTTAAATGTAAAAAGAACGGTGTGATTTGACGTTGGTCAAAATTTGGTTCCATCGGTTCCAAATGTTCCTGGATCTCTAAGGGATTTTTTATGATGTAGTTATGGTATAAATTTGTTTTCTTTTAATGGATTTAAATAACGATAGATTTTGACGATGGTCAAAATTTGGTTCCATCGGTTCCAAATGTTCCTGGGTATTAATATTACTTTCTATGATGAAATTATCTCAAGAATTCGTTCTTTTATCATTGATGTGAAAAAAGCTCAATCCTTTGACAGTCAAAATTTGGTTCCAAATGTTCCTGGGTCCCTAGGTGATTTTTTATGATCCAATTATGTTATAAATTTGTTATTTTTTAATGAACTTAAAGAACGATAGATTTGAACGATGGTCAAATTTAGTTCCATCGGTTCCAAATGTTCCTAAGTACTTATATAGATTTTTACGATGAAATTATCTAAAAATTTGTTCTTTCCTTATGGGTAAGAACAGTGATGGATTTTGACGACAGTAAAAATTTGGTTCCATCAGTTCCAAATGTTCCTGGGCCTCTAGATGATTTTTTATGATGCAAATATGTTGTAAATTTGTTCTTTTTTCATAAATGCATTGAATGATCGGATTGGACGATGCTCAAAATTTGGTTCCATCAGTTCCAAATGTTCCTGAGTATTAATGTGACTTTATATGATAGAATTATTTCAAGAATTTGGTCTTTTTTCATGGATGTAAAAAAAGCTCAATTCTTTGACAGTCAAAATTTGGTTCCATCGGTTCCAAATGTTCCTGGGCCCCTAAAGTAATTTTTTATGATGTAATTATACTGTAAATTTGCTATTTTTCAATGGATTTAAAAAACGACAAATTTTGACGTAGGCCAAAATTTGGTTCCAGATGTTCCTGGGTACTAACGTGACTTTATATGATGAAATTATCTCAAAAATTTGTTTTTTTTATGGGTGAAAGGAACGATGAATTTTGACGATGGTCAAAATTTTGTTCCATCGGTTCCAAATGTTCCTGAGTATTTATATGACTTTTTACAATATAATTATCTTAAAAATTTGTTCTTCCTTTATGGGTAAGAACAATGTTGGATTTTGATGATAGCAAAAATTTTGTTCCATCGGTTCCAAGTGTTCCTGAGTACTTATATGACTTTTTACGATAAAATAATCTCAAAAAATTGTTCTTTTTTTGTGTATAAAAAGAACGATAAAATTTAACGATGGTCAAAATTTGGTTCCAGTGGTTCCTATAAGAAGTGGCGCCATCTAACGTCAAAATAGATGAACTTTTTTACAAATTACGAATGTTTTATGCTTTCTATAGCTTATTATACAATTATATAATTTTTTTTAAATCTTATTCAAATCTTCTCTAATAAAAAAGAAAGTTTTCAATGATTAATTAAAATGAATCCTCATAATAAAGTTTTCTCAGCATAACGTCAAAATAAAAAATGACTTTCATAGTAATAAATTCTAAATTACCAGCAATTCTACCCATAAATATTACTCGATAACGTCGTTAATTTCTAGAAAAAAATTTGATTACGCTGAATAATGTCGACAATTAACCCAATAATTCAATAATAATCACTAAACAATACTACCTCACAGGATGACTTTCACACTTTTTATTGAGACGTTTTAATAGATCCACATGCCAGTCCACATACTTTCTACCTCAATCGCAAGGTATTTTATCAGTCGCTAACTAAGTGTGTCATGAACATGTCGTGTGTTTATTCCGATAAAATATTTTTCCTGTAAATAACAAATTATTTAAAATACTAGAAAAGAAAAATAATTAAAAAAAATGGAAGTAGACGGGTGTGACCGTGAACTTGAACTAGACCAGGCGTGTGTAACCTTCAATGTTAGAAATAATTATTCTCTTTATTCTCTGACCTCCGACTGCAATTTGGTGAGTAAATTTTGATGATCAATTAATTATATTTTTTTTTAATAAAAAATTTTTCCAGTGTCCCTTTACTAAATTAACCCAGCTGGTACAATCAAACACAAGTTTCATCTTCAACAGCTTTAAAACCTGGAACTGGAGATTTTTTAATGGAACAGATTTAGATGACGTTCTTGGAACCGATGGAACAGAGTGAGTATTTTTAAAATTTCTAACAAATTTTTAATTTCAACTTATAATTTTCCACTTTTTAGGGGCTTGGTGTGCGAATTAAGGCCCGACTTGGGCCAATTTGGAGTGTATCAAGTCTTTCCGGAAAAATGCGAGCTCGAAATTACAAAACGACCGTCCAATCCTTACACACGTGAGTCAAAATTCTCTAAAAACTTATTTTACAACGATAGAATCCATCTGCGCATGTATTATACCTAGGAACAACTCCTGCGCATGCGCAGTCGCTTGGAACAGGTTATGCGCATGCAGCACCGCAGTTCCGAGTTATTTTAGCTGCAAGGTTGCTGAAATAAGTTCTGAATATGCGTAAGAATTTTTCTAGGGAAGATTTATGCTGCGCAGTACCTTGGAACAGATTTTGCGCATGCGCAGAAATGGTTCCAAGCGAATTAAGCTGCGCAAGTGCTTAAAATAGGTTCTGCAAACATGTAAGAATTATTCTGAGAGAGATTCATGCTGCGAAGAAGCTTGGAACAACTCCTGCGCCTGCGCAGACATTTGGAACAGGTTATGCGCATGCGCAACTGCAGTTCCGAGTGATTTTAGGTGCGCAGTTGCTTAGAACAAGTTCTGAACATGCGTAAGAATTTTTTTAGGGAATATTCATGCTGCGCAATACCTTGGAACAGATTTTGCGCATGCGCAGAAATGGTTCCAAGCGAATTAAGCTGCGCAGTTGCTTAAAACAGGTTCTGCAAACGCTTAAGAATTGTTCTGAGAAAGATTTATGCTGCGCAGAAGCTTGGAACAAGTTTTGCATATGCGCAGAAATGGTTCCGAGTGATTATAGCTGCGCAGTAATAGTTCTTGGTATATTTTGAGCTAGAAAAATTTATATCTAACATTTTTAAGATTGATGGTTCACATTTAACCGCAAAAAAACTTGCTATAAATTACTATGACCTCAATATTGACTTTCTCTTCTAAATTTCCAGCTCTCTTCATCATCTGTGGAGCTCTGGTACTATCACTGATGATCATCGCCCTTCTAAAGACAACTGTGACCTATTATCTGTCCAAGAAACGCTCGGCCATCAGCGAAGAACCACCTAAGCCCCTCACCAGACGAATTCAGTCCATTGACAGCTTTCGGGGGTAAGTTCCAAGTTCCAACCCAGCTTTTTGCACAACTATCTGATCTCTTGCTTTCAGATTGAGCATAGTGATGATGATTTTCGTCAACAACGGCGCTGGAGGGTACCCGGAACTTGGCCACGCGACCTGGAACGGGCTCTTAGTAGCCGACCTAATTTTCCCCTGCTTCATCTGGATCATGGGGGTCTGCATACCCTTGTCGCTCTCATCATCCCTGTCTCGAGACGTTCATCGGGTTAAACTGGTCCTGAGTATCTTGCAGCGAAGCTTCCTGCTGTTCCTTATCGGTGTGAGCTTAAACACTCTCGGAACCGATGCTGACCTGGCCACAATCAGAATCTTCGGAGTCCTGCAGCGGTTCGGAGTCGCATACCTGGTGGTCGGGTTGGTTTATACTTTGATGAGCCGCAGGCGAGACTTGACGTTCCAGCGAGGAATCTTTCAGTTCTTTACTGATTTTATTCTGCTGATTCCTCAGTGGATTTTTTACATCACGCTTCTAGTGGTTTACTTTGGAATCATCTTTCATCTAGATATTCCAGGATGTCCAAGGTAAGTTCCAACCTTCTTTGTTCTAATTTGGAACTTCGATGTTCCAATATGCAATTTTATTGTTCCAATATGGAACTTATGTGTTCCATTATAAAACTTCATAGTTCTAATATGGAACTTTATTGTTCTAAAGTGGAACTTCTATGTTCCAACATAGAACTGATATGTTCCAATGTGGAACGTATGTGTTCCATTATGAAACTTTATTGTTTCAACGGGGAACTTCTATGTTCCAACATGGAACTTCTGTTCCAATATAGAACTTTTCTGTTCCAATATAAAACTTTTCTGTTCCAATATAAAACTGATTGGTTCTTATATGATCTTCTATGTTCCAATATAGAACTGATATGTTCAAACATAGTGATATGTTACAATATGGAACTTTATTGTTCTAAAGTGGAACTTCTATGTTCTAACATGGAACCTTCATGTTCCAATATAGAACGTCTGTGTTCCAATATGTAATTTCATTGTTCCAATATGGAACTTATGTGTTCCATTATGGAACTAATGTGTTCTATTATAAAACTTCATTGTTTCAACGTGGAACTTCTATGTTCCAATATGGAACTTCTGTGTTCCAATATAGAACTTCTGTGTTCCAATATGTAATTTCATTGTTCCAATAGGGAACTTATGTGTTCCATTATAGAGCTTCATTGTTCTAATATGGAACTTTGTGGTTCTAAAGTGGAACATCTACGTTCCAATATAGAACTGATATGTTCCAATATGAAATTTGTATGTTCCAACATAGAACTGATATGTTCCAATATGGAACATACGTGTTCCATTATAAAACTTTACTGTTTCAACGGGGAACTTCTATGTTCCAACATTGAACTTCTGTTCCAATATAGAACTGATTGGTTCTTATATGATGTTCTATGTTCCATTATAGAACTGATACATTCTAATATGCAACTTATATGTTCCAACATAGAACTGATATGTTCCAATATGGAACTAATGTGTTCGTTTATAAAACTTCATTGTTTCAACGTGGAACTTCTATGTTCCAATATGGAACTTCTGTGTTCCAACATGGAACTTACATGTTCCATTATAGAACTTTATTGTTCCATTATAGAACTTTATTGTTCCAATATGGAACTTTATTGTTCCAACGTGGAATTATATGTTCCAATATGGAACTTTTATGTTTTAACCTGTTCCAATTGTTCTAGTGGTTACTTCGGACCTGGCGGCCTTCACGACAACCAAAAGTTCCAGAACTGTACAGGTGGCGCTCTAGGGCTTCTCGATAAAAAGATTCTAACCCCGGAACATCTTTACCAGTCCCCTGCCATCAATGACGTTTACCAATCTGGGCCGTTTGATCCCGAGGGCCTTATTGGCTGCCTGCCGACCATTTTCCAAACCTTCTTGGGCGTTCAAGCTGGAAAAATCCTTCGAGTTTATAAAGATTGGCGATCACGAGTTGCAAGATGGATGACTTTAGCACTAATTTACGCTCTTATTGGCTCAGTTTTGCATTTTAATAACATTATTCCGGTCAACAAAAATTTATGGTGACAATTTATTAATAATCAACGAAATTAATACTTACGAAAGACATTAATTGAGAAATTTATCAATTTTTAGGTCTATTTCATTTGTATTAGTGACGACAAGCTTTGCTCTGACTGTTTTCAGCATTTTTTACATATTAATTGACGTAATTAAACTTTGGGATGGATCTCCGTTCCGAGTTCCAGGTAATTGTAGTGTTCAATGTTGTTATTTATCGAAATAGGTACTGTAAAATGTAAAAGTAACATTTTATAATCTTAAAATATCATCGCGCAGGTTAAATTAGATAGGAACAACTCCTGCGCATGCGCAGTACGCCGGAACAACTCCTGCGCATACGCAGTACGCCGGAACAACTCCTGCGCATGCGTAGAAGGTCGGAACAATTTCTGCGCATGCGCAGAAATGGTTCCAGAGGATTGAACCTGCGCAAAGCATGTTTTATAGTATATTCTTTCTAAAGAGGTTATTAAGGTTAACTTTTGAATTTTAAGGTATGAATGCCCTTGTCATGTACGTCGGACATCACATTTGCTACCAGATATTCCCGTTCCATTGGAAGTACGGGAACATGAACTACCATGGCTGGAGAACAATAACCGCAATGTGGGATACTGGTCTTTGGGTTGTCGTTGCTTATATTTTACATTATAAAAAAATATATATAACTTTGTGATTATTCTGAGGTATTTTGTTGGGTAATAAAGAAAGATTAATTTTTTTTAATCAATTTATTTTTCATAAATATTAAGATGAAAGGTTGTGCCATAAATCTAGAGTCACCGACATCTTTTTCTTGAAACTCCTGACTCAGAAATTTTTTAGAGCCGTATGGGTATGCTAGTTGAAAAGCTGCGAAAATTTCCTAAAAAATGATACCTTGCACGACTCGATACCTCTCAGGTTAATTTTTTGATTAATTGATTAATAAAATATTAATCAATTAATTTGCCATTAATTATTCACTTAACATATTAATGTGGGTAGTCATTTTACTCGGGCTGACGATCTCTTGGTTGCACTCTGCGTAGAATTTTAAATTTCTCAAATTTTGTTTTTTTATTTCCAAATTTACAGTGTTGGATTTTATATTAGAGGTAATAAATTAATATAATTAAATTTTTTTTTAACAACTTTTATTTACGTCAGTTGTCATAAATAACATAGATTAATAGATTCAAATTCGTGGTAGATTAATTAGTCTGCTGGATAAATTCTAGAATATTGAGAAGGATACAAGACCAATGGATTAGAGAATCTATAGTCCCAATTTCTGTAAATAGGAGCATAGCTCATTATACAATTGGTTTCGTATTTATAGCCGCAAGGACGATTCTCATCGCGAAAGACGCACTGCTGATCCTTGCAAGTGTGCGTCCAGGTGCATTCGCTCTCACTTTTACAAGACTTTAATTAAATAAGAATATTTTGATTAATTATTAATCCAGTGTGGAGAGTAAATTATAAAAATAAAATTTTCTTACCAATGCAGCAGCCAGAGAACTGACGGCTAAAACGACCAGGGAAATTATCAACACTTTCATGATTGCGGTTATTCAAGACAGTCAAGACGATGATTTTTTTCTTCTGTTGAGTACTGACCACTGTCAACAAAACCCGGATTATTTATACCGAAAAATTTCGAAAGTTCAGGGAGTAGGGGTTATAATAATATCTCAACATCGGCTCGAAATTGATGCGTCAGCAATCACAAATTTTCAATTAACGTGACTCGAACATTATAATCTCAAAATAGTTCAATTTTCTGCTTTTAAAATTAGAAATTTAAGAAGTGGGATTTTGAAAATTTTAGAAAATTGAAAATCGACGCAGAGTGCGCCCTAGAGATCGTCAGCCCGAGTAAAATGACTACCCACATTAGTATGTTAAGCCAATGATTAATAGCAAATTAATTGATTAATATTTTATTAATCAATTAATCAAAAAATTGACCTGAAAGATATCCAGTCGAGCGAGGTATCATTTTTTAGGAAATTTTCTCAGCTTTTCAATTAGCCTACTCAAATTGATCCAAAAAATTCCTGAGACCCTTAAATCGGTCTTTGTTTGCTTAAAAAATAATTATTTTAAGTTTATTGGGAAAAAATTGAAAAATACTTTAACTATAAAAAGCTGGGCGTCAGTAATTAGATAAAAGTAAATTATTGAGTTTGTTATTTGTTAGAGTTAGATAAAAAATAAGTTAGAATTTTTTATGGACGTCGAAAACCTTGACCTATCGTTTTAGTTTAAAAGTTAGGGTGTGATTAATGTTCCACATACATTCGTCTATTACTACGCACACATTTATGATTAACTCACACTAACGGGCAAGTTTATGAACCTCCAAAACAAAATTCTTGGTGATCATAAATTTTATCCACTCAAAGTAATAAAATAACCTTGAAAAATAATATTTATTTTTAAGTAGCTGATAATGGCACGGTTATTATTAACTATAATTGCATCTGCTCAAGATTTCTTAAAAACTTTCCATGGATTTTCAGCTAAAAAACTTATGAATGATGAATTCATTACAAGGCAGAAAGAGAATTGGCAAGAATTGAACGGCTTAGAAATTTTTTAGAGCAATTCGAGTAGGCTCGTTGTAAAGCTGAAAAAATTTCCTAAAAAATGATACCTCGCACGACTCGATACCTCTCAGGTTAATTTTTTTGATTAATTGATTAATAAAATATTAATCAATTAATTTGCTATTAATTATTGACCTAATATATTAATGTGGGTAGTCATTTTACTCGGGCTGGCGATCTCTAGGTCGCACTCTGCGTCGATTTTCGAATTTTTTAAATTTCGATTAGTCGATTTTTGAAATTGTGGGCCGCGATTAAAAACATGGAACTAAATAAACATAATTAATCACTCTTTGACATTCGAAAAATTTGTATCGAAGAACAATTAATTGATATTAACTAGAAAATATTTAACATGAATTTTAATTTTTTTTGCACAATAAGAGCATTTTATTTGTGCAGGTTTCTATTTATTGATACAATAAAAAAGTGATTTGTATTTTGAAAATTTTAGAAAATTAAAAATCGGAGCAGAGTGCGACTTAGAGATCGTCCTCCCCAGTAAAATGAGTACCCACATTAATAAATTTAGTTAAGAATTAATAGGAAATTAATTGATTAATATTTTATTAATCAATTAATCAAAAAATTGACCTGAAAGGTATCAAGTCGTGCGAGGTATCATTTTTTAGGAAATTTTCTCAGCTTTTCATCTAGCCATCTCAAACAGCTTTAGAAAATTTGGGAGACCCTACATCTAGGTTCTAAATTCAGATTTGATGCATTTCTTGATAATTTTGGTCTTATCGTAAACAATCAGTTGAAAATAATTGTTTTTTATTTTTATTGTGTCTGTGATTGGATACAATTATATCTTAAAGTTTTATTCTTTCATCTTCGACAGCGAACAATTACTAAAATAAAGTAGAATTAACGATTAAAACCAAATAACAGTATAAGTCAACCAATTAGTTATTAATAGTAATAGAATTTATATACTACGCATTTTCCTTTAATCGATAATTTTTATGCCTATAAAATTATTTTATAGAACGTTAATTGCTTTTGTATTAATACACATCAGACATCCGTATAAGAATACTAGAAAAAGAAACTAATTATCTAAAATTCCTACCTCTAGATTGGATAATACGCCATCAATGTCGAAATAAAACACTATAATTCAGTTTTTCACAGTTTTGAACTTCGACCTCTGAAATAGGATTTTTAAAATTTGAGAAATTCAAAAATCGACGCAGAGTGCGACCTGGGGATCATCGTTACGAGTAAAATGAATACCCACATTGATATATTTAGTCAATAATTAATAGCAAATTAATTGATTAATATTTTATTAATCAATTAATCAAAAAATTGACCTGAGAGATATAAAGTCGTACAAGATATCATTTTTTAGGAAATTTTCTCAGCTTTTTAATGAGCCAACTTAAATTGCTCTGAAAAATTCTTGAGTCCCTCAAATCAGGTTTTTTCTCCGTTAACTTATAATTTCTTCTTATAATTTTAAAGCTTTCGAGTCATCAATTTTTTTAAAAATAAAAATAACCCGCTCCCACTTTTCGATATCGATCTTTTGTATAAAAAGCTGACTTTGACTGACAATAATCAGTCTTAGTTACAACAATAAAACACAGCCATGATTAAAGCGTTGATTTCATTGATCCTATTTGTCATTGCAGTAGTAGCATTCGTTGAAGAAGAAGTATAAGTTTCATTATTTAAAAAATTAATTAATAAAACGTAAATAATATTAAATTTCAGTGCCAAAGCGATGCTGATTGTTTCTTTTCGAGGTGTTTGGAAGGAAAGTGTCATCTTGATCGCGGAGCTATCTAATTTAACTAAAAAAAAACATGTCGGTAATTCTGGATAAAAAAAAATTTTCTGGATAATAAAAAATAATTAATAAAAAAAGTGATATCTTTTATGATTACCAAACAAAATATTTTAGAGCAATAAAAAACTTTTATATACTTGTCAGAGTTTTTCTAGAAAAAT
This sequence comes from Cotesia congregata, assembly GCA_905319865.3. NCBI lineage: Eukaryota > Metazoa > Arthropoda > Insecta > Hymenoptera > Braconidae > Cotesia > Cotesia congregata. The sequence goes on from CAJNRD030001116.1 coordinate 2,110,256, forward strand.
TTAATAACTTTTCGTGAGGATCGAAGCTATAAACAGAGCTCAACTCGACCTCCAGTTATCTAACAACGTAAAAATTATAGCTTCAGTTGAACATCGAAAAAAAATTTTTATTTTATAACAATAAATAAATTTGTAAGTATTTAAAAAAATTTTAGAAATTTAAAATTCTACTCAGAGTGCGACCCAGAGATCGTCAGTCCGAGTAAAATGACTACCTACATCAATATATTAAGTCAATAATTAATAGCAAATTAATTGATTAATATTTTATTAATCAATTAATCAAAAAATTGACCTAAGAGGTATTGAGTCGTGCGACATATAATTTTTTAGGAAATTTTCTCAGCTTTTTAATGAACCAACTAAAATTGCACTAAAAAATTCCTGAGTCCCTAGAATCGGGCTTTTTTTGTATAAATCTTAAAATAAAAAACTAGTCTTTGTAATTTTAAGACAGAATATTTTTATTTGTGCTTACACACTTGTCTTTATTAATGATTGGTTAATGATTTATTAACTATCTTTTCCTTTTCGTAATATGTATTCTTGACGGGTATACTCGAACTAGATGAACCCTCTCTCATTTCTACTCTGTAAAAAGGTGCGTTAGGTAAACGATGATATGTGGCTCCGATCCGGATGCCAACAGTGACCGAGTTATTTCCAACTTCTGGAGATAAGTCATAAATCGTCGGAATTATAATCTCCGGGCATTGAATTTTTGATGGTACTTCCGTTTGAGGTACTTCGGATGACGACGGGCAAGCATAAGCTAGTCCATTGGAACCGCCTCCGCAAATCCCTGACGAAGAAACGATAAAAAGAATGAATTAATTATAATAACGATTAATTGAAATATTACTAGCAACTTACATGAGGAACCAAGGACGGCCACAAGAAGAAGAAGCAAGCTTTTGCTAGAGAACATTATTCTTCAACGATTTTACTGCTATTGCAGTTCGTATTAGCAGCGATCCACATTGTAACGGCACGTGGCTTTCGGATGACTTCCAAATGACTGCATTTGGCCATGAATAATATTGATACCATTTTTTATTAGCCTATATTTTTTTTACTATTTTTTTTTCCTCTTCGTCAATTCCTAATCGCTGATTTTTAACTTCCCGCTAAAAATCTCAGATTTTCAAAAATCGGGAAGTTATTGGTTTTACCCCGTTTTGCAAAAATCGAGTTTTCATCAGATCTCGACGTTTGAAGGTCACAGGAAGCTTCCCTGACTATCCCCGCGAGGTTGTCACGGTGTCTGTATGTGTGTGTGTGTGTGTGTGTGTGTGTGTGTGTGTGTGTGAAAGTATGTGAACCACTTATAACTTTTAAACGGCTTGACCGATTTAATCGCGGTTGGCGCCATTCGAAAGGGCATGACCAAACTTAGATTTCCTGAAAATTTGAACCGATTCGGACCAGTAGATTTTGAGAAATTTCAAAAAAACTACAAAAAAAATTTTTTGAAAAGTGGTTTTTTTGGAATAACTTTTAAACGGCTGTACCGATCAATTCCAAAAACTAATCAGCTCTCAACCTCAAAAAACCACGTCGATCGCCACCAATCCGGTCAAAATCGGTTGATTCGTTCGAGAGATAGCGTGAACGAAAGGAAACCGAAAAAAACCGAAAAAAGTTTTTTTTTCACATAACTTCGATATTTCTTTTCGGATCGTT
>CAJNRD030001116.1:2113921-2123923 GCA_905319865.3 Cotesia congregata
GTGTGTGTGTGTGTGTGTGTGTGTGTGTGTGTGTGTGTGTGTGTGTGTATAAGTATGTAAATCTCTTATAACTTTTGAATGGTTGAACCGATTTTATTGCAGTTGGTGCCATTCGAAAAGGCTTCACTAAACTTTGATTTCCTACAAATTTGAACCGATTTGGACCGGTAGATTTTGAGAAATTTGGAGAAATCTCCAAAAAAAATAGGAATAAATACAAAAAAATTTTTTTTCAGAAGTGGTTTTTTTGGAATAACTTTTAAACGGCTTTACCGATCGATTTCAAAAACTAATCAGCTCTCAACCTTAAAAAACCACGTCGATTGCCGCCAATCCGTTCAAAATCATTTGTTTCGTTCAAGAGATATCGTGAACGAAAAAAAACCGAAAAAAGTGTTTTTTCGGAATTACTCCGAAATTTATAGTTGAACCAATATAGTTAAAACTTAAGAATTTTTTATGTCCTAAAAAACTGCGTAGAATACCGCTAACCGCGTGAAAATCGGTTCATTCATTCAAAAGTTATTGCGATTTGAAAATTCAATAAATAGTGTTTTATCAAACCTCTATCAAACTTTTGAGCTCAAAAGCATACAAAAGCTATTTTTTTGAGCTTGGAGAGCTCAAAATAATACACAAATTGTACTTATGAGCTCGAAGAGCTCTAAAACGTCATAAGTGCAATTTCAAGCGTTTAGGTATAGAATTGGCGGGAAGTTGCAGGGATAGCCTTCAAGGTCAACCGTATTCCTAATTTTTTAAATAAAAATTAAATAAATTTACAATTTGATTACTGCTAAATGTTTTCTTTAATTAATATATTATAATTATGATATTGATTAATTAATATAAATATTATGAAAATAAAATAACCGAATAACGCAATTTTTATAAAAAAATATTCTGCGCAGGTTAAAATCTCCGGAACTATTTTTGCGCATGCGCAGGCGTTGTTCCAACCAACTGCGCATGCGCAGGAGTTGTTCCAACCAACTGCGCATGCGCAGGAGTTGTTCCAACCAACTGCGCATGCGCAGGAGTTGTTCCAACCAACTGCGCATGCGCAGGAGTTGTTTCAAGTTAATTAAGCTTGCGCAGTACCTTTTTATGGTCATAAAATGTAATTACTAGCCTCCAGTGCATCTAATTTGATGATTGATTGTAATTTAAGAAATTAATCATAAGAACCTTGATAATAACTGTTCTAATTCGTGAATTTAATGAGAATATGCGATGACCATTCAATTGTTTGACCTCACTCACCTTTTTTAATCACCAAGTCGTCATATAATCACTACAAAATCTGCTGGAGCCAAAATGGTGCGTAGTTCTCTGGTGTCTTTCCAGGCTGCGCACTGGCGGGAAAATTCGAAAAAATCATCAAGAGCGTTTAACCATAAATTATTTATTTTCTTTCTACAATATTAATATCAATTAATGAATACCATGATATAATACATAAATAAAAGAATTAAATCATAAAAATTATAAATATATCTTGCGCAAGCTTAATTAACTTGGAACAACTCCTGCGCATGCGCAGTTAGTAGGAACTATTTTTACGCATGCGCAAAAATGGTTCCGGAGATTTTAACCTGCGCAAAGCATTTTTTTATAGTAATTACATTATTCGGTGATTTTATTTTTACAATATTAATATAAATTAATCAATGTCATAATTATAATATATTAATTTAAGAAAAAAATCAGCAGCAGTCCAATCGTAAATTTATTCAATTTTTATTTAAAAAATTAGCGATTAGGAATCGACGAGGAGTAAAAAATATAGGGTAATAAAAAATGGTATCAATATTATTCATGGCCAAATGCAGTCATTTGGAAGTCATCCGAAAGCCACGTGCCGTTACACTGTGGATTGGTGTTACGAACTGCAATAGCAGTAAAATCGTGAAGGCGTAATGTTGTCCAGTAAAAGCTTGCTTCTTCTTCTTGTGGCCGTCCTTGGTTCCTCATGTAAGTTGCCAGTGATATTTCAATTAATCGTTATTATAATTAATTCATTCTTTCCATTGTTTCTTCATCAGGGATTTTCGATGGCGGTTCCAATGGAGTAGCTTATGCTTGCTGGTCGTCATCCGAAGTACCTCAAACGGAAGTAACATCAACAATTCAATGCCCTGGTAAAAAACAGGTGATTTATAAAATAAATCTAGAGTATGAAGAATTCACGCCGCTCACTGTTGGCATCTGGATCGGAGAAACATATTACCGGTTACCTATCGCACCTTACTACATAATCGAAATTAAAAACGGCATGGATCTGTCGACTTATCACATTTACAATGTATTCTACAGAGGAGAAACAGTTGCTATTCGTGATTGAGCATCAATGAGAGTAACTATGTAAGCACAATAAAGAAAAATTTTGTGAAAATTTGCAAAAAAACAAGTTTTTTAATCCAATATTGTCAGAAAGACTTCTTATATCGATCACGTTTGAGTTAAGATTTTGGAAACTTAAGAAAATTGAAAATCAACGCAAAGTGCGACCTAGAGATCGCCATCCCGAGTAAAATGAATACCCACATTAATATATTAAGTCCATGATTAATAGCAAATTAATTGATTAATATTTTATTAATCAATTAATCAAAAAATTGACCTGAGAGGTATCGAGTCGTGCAAGGTATCATTTTTCAGGAAATTTTCTCAGCTGTTCAATGAGCTTACTCAAATTGTTCTAAAAAATTCCTGAGTCCCTAAAATTGGGCTTTTTCTGTATTATGATTAATTTGCAGTAGAAAATTTTGAAAGAATCTAATAGAACATTAATGAATTGAAAAAGAAAATTAATGGCAAGGTATCGAGACGCGGTCTATATATTTATTTTTTTATAAAATAATCAAATTTATTCATTTTCACACAAAAGCTATAAGTCAGTTTTTGCGCCGTTAGGTAACTCAAGGTGACATTAATAAGTTTATTCATAGCTTCGATTCTCACGACAAGTTGTTAAATTCTCCATAAAGTTTGCGAGAAAAACAGACTTACTCTCCTATCGCGATCGATAATTTCAGTCATAAATTTTTATAGAATAGATATACTATGCATTTTATTTCAATCGGTGATTTTTGTCACTAATTATTATTTTTTATCGAACGTTCATTGCTTTGAAACCAATACATCCACATCTGTATAAAAATTTTCGAAAAAGCTCATTATCAATATTTGTGACCTTTAGATTAGAGATAACACTATCAATATCGAAATAAAACAATAGAATTTTATTTTTTGTACTTTTGACCTTCAACTTCTAAAGTATATAGAATTAAAAAAATTTTCGAATTTCAAAAATCGGAGCAGAGTGCGACCTAGAGATCGATCCCTAATTTCCCGATCTACATGACCTACGGCCAAGTGAACGTGTCCATCTCCGCGAACTTCAAGCGCTTCGCCTGTTCCGCAGAAGAACTGGAACTTCTGCGCAAGTTCCACTGGATCGTCTTCAAAGACATCCTGGAACTGATCAGGAACTTCATGGTTCTGCAGAACACAGACTCCGACCCAATAAATCCAGCAGATAACTACCTAGTAGTTCCTCTAAACGCTGACAATGAAATCGACTGGAACGTTGCGCAGAACTACGACAAGGTTGAGATGAAGCCCATTGAAATGGACGCGAACAACAGCCCAGACATCCAGGAACTTGACCTGGTGATCCCCAAATACCGCACCACCGAAAAAGCGTACATTGTTCTACAAGTTCGCGACGATATGAGTCCTAAAAACTTCTTCGCGAACAACAAGTTCGAGTCTTACATCGACTTTTATTTAGAAAAGTACAATGTCCAGATCGAGAATGTTAACCAGCGGCTTTTGGAGGTTAGAACCATTTCCAAGGACATTCATTTTATAAAGCCGAGAGTCTACAGCATGTCTGCGGAACCTAGCACCAAAAAGTACCAGAGAATTATTCATCTTATTCCGGAACTGTGTGCGAAGGTCAATTTCTCGTCGGTTTATTGGCTAAAAGCGCGTTGCTTGCCGTCAATTCTGCACCGCGTGAGGTACTTGAGTCTTGCGGAGGACTTCAGGGCCCAGGTGGCGCGCGAGGCCAAGATTGGAAGAGAGGAAATTGTGTTGTCAGCTGGGGATAAACAGTTCTTTGATCTACTTGAAAGTAGTCCACAGGTTAGCGAAGAAGAGGATATTGCTAACAAAATGGACGAACTGATGCCGCTTGAGAGCTATGATGATCTGGAACCGGTTACGCACATGCGCGAACCGGTTGATCTGGAACGACACATTGAAAATATTTCTGTGATGGATATTACTGATTTTCAGGTTAGTTAAAAATTTTAGTTAAAGTTTATAAAAAAAAATAATTTATTTGTCTAAATAAGTTTAAAATTGGAAATTGTTTTTTAAATTTAAATTTTCGCGGGAGAGCTACGTAGTATTATATCTGGTAGGCAACGCCATCTTACAGATAGTCATAAAAATATTTCTCGGTTTTTGGTGTCTTTAAATAAAATAAAAGGCCATTTGGCACCAGCCAAGATGGAAGGTAGATTTCATGTAATCCATGATTTTAATTACGATATTATGAATAATTATTATTCCTCAAGTTTATCAGAAAAGTAAATCGGCTGCCAAATTTTAAAATACAGTGATTTATTAGATTTTCGAAAATTTCAAATGGCTGCCATTTCTAAACTATTTGAGGGATTTAGCTCATTTTTGAACTCATCCAAGCTAATTGTATATAGAATAAGTCTACCAAATTTCATAAAGATTCATTAAGAATTCTGGGAGTAATCGTGTTCACAAGTCGCGTTGTGTTGTGTGCTTGTCTGAAACTGATTCAGATGACATTCAGCTTCTTAAACTTTTGGAGTAATTGATGAAAAGTAAATTTGTTATAGGTTAAATTAAAAAGAATTTCATAAGCTTTGAAACGAAATGCAGAAAAACGATCTATCATTTCTCAATAAAAAGTTATTCCCTAGTAAAGTCACCGAACATGTGATTTATTAGATTTTCGAAAATTTCTGGCTGCCATTTCTAAATTATTTGAGGGATTTAGCTCATTTTTGAACTCATCCAAGCTAATTGAATATAGAATAGTCTACCAAATTTCATAAAGATTCATTAAGAATTGTGGGAGTAATCGTGTCCACAAGTCGCATTGTGTTGTGTGCTTGTCTGAAACTGATTCAAATGACATTCAGCTTCTTAAACTTTTAGAGTAATTGATGAAAAGTAAATTTGTTATAAGTTAAATTAAAGAGAATTTCATAAGCTATGAAACAAAATGCAGAAAAACGATCCATCATTTCTCAATAAAAAGTTATTCCCTAGTAAAGTCACCAAACATGTGATTTATTAGATTTTCGAAAATTTCTGGCTGCCATTTCTAAATTATTTGAGGGATTTAGCTCATTTTTGAACTCATCCAAGCTAATTGAATATAGAATAAGTCTACCAAATTTCATAAAGAGTCATTAAGAATTCTGGGAGTAATCGTATCCACAAGTCGCGTTGTGTTGTGTGCTTGTCTGAAACTGATTCAGATGACATTCAGCTTCTTAAACTTTTGGAGTAATTGATGAAAAGTAAATTTGTTATAGGTTAAATCAAAGAGAATTTCATAAGCTTTAAAACGAAATGCAGAAAAACGATCTATCATTTCTCAATAAAAAGTTATTCCCTAGTAAAGTCACCAAACATGTGATTTATTAGATTTTCGAAAATTTCTGGCTGCCATTTCTAAATTATTTGAGGGATTTAGCTCATTTTTGAACTCATCCAAGCTAATTGAATATAGAATAAGTCTACCAAATTTCATAAAGATTCATTAAGAATTCTGGGAGTAATCGTATCCACAAGTCGCGTTGTGTTGTGTGCTTGTCTGAAACTGATTCAGATGACATTCAGCTTCTTAAACTTTTGGAGTAATTGATGAAAAGTAAATTTGTTATAGGTTAAATTAAAGAAAATTTCATAAGCTTTGAAACGAAATGCAGAAAAACGATCTATCATTTCTCAATAAAAAGTTATTCCCTAGTAAAGTCACCAAACATGTGATTTATTAGATTTTCGAAAATTTCTGGCTGCCATTTCTAAATTATTTGAGGGATTTAGCTCATTTTTGAACTCATCCAAGCTAATTGAATATAGAATAGTCTACCAAATTTCATAAAGATTCATTAAGAATTCTGAAAGTAATCGTGTCCACAAGTCGCGTTGTGTTGTGTGCTTGTCTGAAACTGATTCAGATGACATTCAGCTTACCAAACAGACAGGTTATTTGTTGTTTTTTAAAGGCGACATTAATCGGATTTTTGTATTTATTTTAGATTATTTTGCATTTAAGGAGGTCCTTTCGCCGCCAATGTAAAATAAAAAATATTAGATTATGAGTAAATTCAATTTTTTTCTAATAGTTAAGGTCCTTATTTATCTAATAGTGAGGTTTAAATTATACTTTACCGGACAAATTTTTGAAAAAATAAAATTTTTAAATGCTATTATTTGTTCAGAGTCTTATGAGAAATTCAGACGTTTGCAGTATTTCTCGAATTATACTATCAGTCATGGATTAGATGAAGTAAAAAAAAACTAAAAATTAGATTTTCAAAATATTCAGGTTTCTTTTTTTGCAATAAAATATATCAGTTACCAAGATATTTATTGAGAAATTAATATTTAAAAATCACAAAAAATTCTCAAGTAACCTACGTTAAAATGGAGTCAAAACATTTGGCAACGTTGCGTAGCGCGCGAGCTTCAGACCATTCAATAAATTCAAACTAATTTATTTATTTACACTGACTGCAAAAACTTAAACGTGGTTAAGGTTATATTGTGCAAATGAAAATGTAAACAACCGAAGTACAGCGTTGCCAAATCACGGACAGGTTACTAGCAGTTGATTTGAAAGAGTCAAATTAATTTTTGTATTTAACTATTTTTTTTTTTTTATTTTCAAAATTTCAACGATTAATGCCTCATATACTATTTATTATTTAATTTTAGGAATTTTTATGGGCTTCTTTTTTTAATTTATCGTATATTGACTACTACAATTGTTTTGACTCAACTGGAGCGAAAGGATTTCCTCAAAAAAAATATCTGTTGCATTTCTTGAGAGTATTTATTTCGTTAGGTTAAGTTTTGAATAGGAAACTTGGATCAATTTTTTTAACCAAAAATTAATATAAAATTGAAAGAATAATTAAGTTGCACTTTTTTTTTTTAAAGTTTAATGAAAGTTATTATGAAAATAAAGAAAAAATATGTAATTTATTTGTCTAGGAAATTTTTAAATTGGAAATTATTTTTTAAATTTGAATTTTCGCGGGAGAGTGACGTAGTATCATATCCGGTGCGCAACGCCATCTTTCGGATAGTTAAAAAAATATTTCTAAGTTTTTGGTATCTTGTGAAGAAATAAATAAACGGATGGCATAATATAGGTTAGATTTGTCGGTTAAATAAATTAATAAATGAAGAAATAATATTTTACAAAGTGTAAAATGCTGAAAGAGCGGAAAAACTAAGGATCAGGTTTCGGTCTGGTTATCTCAATTAAAATACAAAAATTATTAACAAAAATAACACTAGATATTTATTAACAATAAATACACTAAATATTTAACTAGTTCAATAGCGGATTGGTTAAATAAAAGCGGATATGTAATACACAGCGTGGTTAGCAAAAGCGAAGCCGGTTAGCACGTGGTTGAATAAACTGCCGGCACTGAAAAAAGCGGTAATTATTGTACAAATAATTGTAAGTTATCTAAAATAGACTAAAGCGAATTATTAGCAAATTAATTAAGCAAAGAAAATTATTTAAAGGCGAAAAAGCGGTTAATTTAGAAAGCGAAATTTATGTATGCGAAAATGCGACTTGACAAGCGGGAAGATGGATGCGAAAAGATAATAATAATAATTCGTCTTCTTCCTCGTCTTGGAGAAGAAGGCTACTGCGCATGTCTAACGAGAGCGATAGCCAATCAATAAATTCGTTCTATTGATGTCGACATCGATAGCCAATGGTAAAATTCGATACCTGTGGCGTGATCAGTCAGGCGGTTTACGCATGCGGGTGAGAAATAGCGGGAACGATGGCTTGTCAGGTGCGTGTTGTAAATTTCGGGAGTTCACAGTGACGTATTGCTCATTGAGTGGGCCTGTTCACTGAACACAAAGAATAAAAAATTATTTTAATGAATTATTTTAAAATAAAAAATTTATTTTTTTTTTAGGACTACACACATAGAATTTTAGTAAAGGCAAATTTCGTAAGAAAACTTGCGCACGTTGCAGAATTTTCAAAGCGCGCTGATGTAAAAGCGCCCCCTCTCAGAGTTCTGCAGGCTTCAAGCCTCAACACGCCACCGAACGCCTCCGAGATTTTGTGCGCACTAACCCCAAAATTCGCAAACGATGCATTTAATTTTGAACGTCTTGAGACTTTAGGAGATTCGTTCCTCAAGTTCCTGAGCTCGATTTTCCTGTTCGAGAAGTTCCCTCATAAAACTGAAGGCTACTTAACCACATACAAGGGCTCTATGGTCAGCAATCGCCATTTGTTTTATTGCGGGGAGAACAAGAAGCTTCCGTCATTTATCAACGCTCTAGACTTTGTTCCGACGATTAATTTCTCTATTCCTGCATGTGCGCCTCCTACTGAGGTAATGTATTTTTTTTATATTATTATTATTATTAATTTTTAAATCAAATACTAAATAATTATCAATTCACTATATAAATGGCTATAACTTTTAAAATATCGATGTTAAGAAAAATTTTCAAGAGAAAAATTGTAGCTTAGGAAATTTCCTATTAAAAATGTTTTTGTACTATAGGTCTATCTTCAATATTTTAGGAGATATAGTCTTTTAATATTTCCTATAAAATGAAAAATGAAAAAATATCTTAATCATCATTAAGTGACTATAAAAATAGCTTTAACTTCTAGAATATTAATATAAGAGAAAAAAATTCGATTACACGATAATTGATCCCTTTCATTTTTATCCCACCGACAACTGATCCCGTTAACTTTTTTTTTTAATGGTAACGGTCGCTTATTTATCGAGGTAAAATTTCTTAAGGTAAGGTAAATGCACCAATTGTTGACCGGTCACCAATTAGTTGACCGATGTATAAAAAAGTTAATTAATTAATATTTTACAAGGGTTTTTTTTTTCTTAAAGTATTAAAATAAAAAAAATATGGCATTTAATCATCATAATAAAAAATTACGCAATTAATTGCGCAGTGATTATAGCTTTAAAAAAATATTCTGAGTTTGTTTACAACGCAACCAGCCATAAAGCGGTCAAAAATAACTAGCGTACAATTGGAGAGTGAGTGCATTTCATCATTAATTTAGTGATATTTCTCGGCATAATATAAAATATTTTAGTTTTATTATGTTAATTAAAGATCAGATTCCAACTTTTTTGAAAAAATAAAGTTATGTTATAAGTTTTAATATTATTTTAAAACCGGTCAACTATTGGATCCGTCAGAAGGCCTTTACCCAGTAAAAAATTCATTCGGTCATTTATTAGACCCTCTGATTTTATCACAATCCAATTAATGACCGTATAATTATAATACTAACTTCTTAACTCTAAAATTAAATCTGTCAAGTGTTTAAAGTACTTTAGTCATTCAATATTTTGTAAATATAAAAATAATCATTATAAAATGTATATTTATAATTGAAATAATACTTGAAATCTTTTTTGATTATTAAATTTTATTTTGTTCTAATTTTTTTAGTGAACGGTTATATCAAAGAACGAATTATTAAAAGAAAAAATTGCTAAGCAATTAAAAAAATAAAAAAGAGTTACAAGCTAGTAAAAAAGCTTTAATTGAAAAAAAGAAGGAGAAGAATAAAAAAATTTCAAGTTAATCAGAAGAATTATCGTGATCAAAATGAATTGTGATTATTTGTGACCTAAAGAAATAGTGACTTTATGTTAATTATTGTTATTATTTATATTATTTTATAAAAAA
>CAJNRD030001116.1:2124151-2140918 GCA_905319865.3 Cotesia congregata
TGGAGAACGGTCGGTTATTTATTGGGTTTCTTCGGTCAATAATTGGTGATTTTAGTATTTCAAGATTCAAATAACAAAATTAATATAATTTTGTTAATTTTTATTATAAATAGTTATTAATTATTATTAATTAAGTATTTAACTTTAATAAAATCCATTACAAATTGTTTTTAGTAGGTTAATTGATTTTTTATAGCTTAGTACAGAAAAAGAAAACCTTAATCGGTCAATAATTGGTGCATTTACCCTAGTTTGGTAGTCGCAATTCGAGGCTAAATTAATAGTTTTTTTTTCTTTTTTGCAAGTGATCACACGAAAAATAACAAAATATAAAATTATTTCTAATCAAAATTTAATTTATTAAATTCAATTCATAATTATGGTTAAATAATTATAATAATATAACTATTAAAATATCAACTGACAAGTACTGGGCTGTCAAAAAACAATAACAACTGTTATAGGTTATCTAAGTATTGAAAAATTCTAAAATAAAAAAATTTTCTTCCTAGGTCCTTGATTTCATCCGCGACAACGGACGAACCCCCGACGTCTTATACGAAGTGAACATTCCGTTCCAGGAACAGTTCTGCGGTGCGATCTCGGAAGCCTCCCGCCTGGAAATCTTCCGCAAAATAATTTCCTACGAACCAGGTGAACGGGACGACCTCGCATATCTGTTCCACGGCCAGACAGTTCCCGACAAGTCAGTCGCGGATTGCGTGGAAGCCTTAACAGGGATCTACCTGCTAAAATCTGGTCCAGTAGCAGCCGCCAGATTGCTCCAGTGGTTTGGAGTGGTTCCGCCGAATGTCTCCATAGATAAAGTCCTCTTCGGAGCGCCACCTAGCGCCAAGATCGGCGACGGACAAGTAGACCACCACATGCCCTGGCGGAGTTCCATCGAGGAACGGATCGGCTACAAATTTAGGGACAGGTCCTTTTTATTGCAGGCCTTTACCCAGGCCAGCTACACCGTCAACACAGCGACAGTCAGCTATGACAGGTTAGAGTTCCTTGGAGACGCCATCATTGATACGTTAATCACCAGTTACATTTATGAGAACTGCGGGGACTTGAGTCCCGGAGACTTGACCGATCTGAGGTCCGCGTTGGTCAACAACATAACCTTCGCGTGTTTGACGGTCAAGTATGGACTGCATACTGCGATGCTGGCGTACGCGCCGAGCTTGGCGGAGAGTATCGAGCAGTTCCTTAAGTATCAGCAGGAACGGGACTACCAGGTTGATGACGAACTGCTCTGGGTGCTCATGCAGGAGGACGAGTGCTACATGGCGGAGTACGTTGATGTTCCTAAGGCACTTGGCGACCTCTTTGAGTCGGTCATCGGAGCTGTTTTCTTGGACAGTGGAAAGAATTACCAGCGCACTTGGCAGGTACTAATTCAAAATGTTTTGTAACTTTTAAATGGTTCGTTCAATCAATTCGCGGGTGAGCTTTTTTATAGAGCGGAAAATTTCTGATAAATTTCTAAAGAGAAATTTTTCAAAAATTTTAATTTATTAATATACTAATTATTAATAATTTTTTTATAATTATAATAAATTTTCTATTCCTAGGTACTCTACAGTCTGATGAACGCCGAGATTGACAAGTTCAGTAAGAAAGTCCCCAAGCAACCGGTAAGGAAGATCTACGAAACTCCTGGCATCAAACCTCACTTTTTACAGTCAACGGTCGTGGATCAGGGCAAGTGCGTGATGATTCCTCTAGAAATAGAACGGAACGGAAAAAAAGAAATCTTCAACGGGTTCGGGGCGACTAAGAAGCAAGCTAAGGCCGCGGCTGCCAAGCTCGCGCTCAGGAACATCTTGAAGAAGAACGTGGACTTGTAGATCAAGTTCCAGTTCTTATTCTAGTTCCTGGAACTGTCCCAGTTCTGGTTCCTGGAACTTTTCCAGTTCTAGTTCCTGGAACTGTTCCAATTTTAGTTCTCGGTACTGTTCCAGTTTAGGTGCCTAGCACTGTTCTAGTTCTGGTTCCTGGAACTGTTGCAATTCTGGTTTCTGGAACTGTTCCAATTCTGGTTCCTGGGACCGTTCCTAGTACTGTTCCAGTTCCTGGTACAGTTCTTGGAACTGTTCCTGTTCCAAAGTATTTATAAACGTTGAAAGTGATAAGTGTTTATTAGATTTTAATATTCATTTTAATATATAAATATATATTTCTGTATTTTTTTTATTGTGGAGTTGAATACAATTTTAATTTATACTGTATGCAGTTATAGATTAATAAAAGAGTGGTTTTGGCCGTCGTGGACAATCTGTTTGTTTGACACATTCTTTATTTTTTGTCAGGTAGTAGCCGTCAAGACACTCGCATCCAAAAGTGCAATTCTAAAAAGAAAAATTTTTTTAATTTTTTAATTTTTTTTATTATAAAAATTCGGTATATTTCTTATGCTTAAATTTTTATTTTAAGGATAATTAAAAATTAATAATTACATCCTGAACATAAAACTAAATCACTAGATTTTTTTAAAAATTAAGTTTTTATACTGCCTGGTCAATATTTGGTTTTTTTTTGTACATATCAAAGATTTTTATGTAATACTTACATGAGGACAAGGATTTATCGGTTTTTTTCCGCAAGTTAATGGACATGGTGATCTGCAGAAGGAAAATTGTTGATTTTCTCCACAGTTAACTGGTAAAATTCGGTCATATGTTTTGGGAACGCAGTCTTCTGGCTTGACGCAATCTAGAGTACTGTTCAAGTAATAACCGTCTTTACATTCACATCCAGGACTGCACGGCTGAGGAAACAAAGCTATTAATTATGTCATGACTCTTAAAATATTGATTTTATTATTATTATTTCTATTATTAATTTATATTACATATGGACAGTCTTCTTTAGGTAAATTTTTCTTCCCACAAGAGAGCGGACAAGCTGTTACACAATCACTGTAACGCTGGTTCTGTTTGCACTGACCCATATCTATTGAATTTGTGAACTCCAGATCGGGATTGACTGTAATATTAATTATTAGATGTGTATAACACCAATTTTTACTGAGAAACTTTTTTTTTTTAATTTAACTGAAGAAGATTACAAACACCGGGAACACTAGAAATATCAGGAACATCTGGAACACTAGGAACAAGAGGAACATTAAGAAAAATAATGCTATTAAGAACATCTAGGTAGTAAGGGACATTAGGAACTAGATGAACACTGAGAACAAGAGAAATATCAAGAAAAAGAACACTATTCAGAAAATTAAGAACATTAGGAACAGAAGGAACATTAAGAATGAATGGAACATTAGGAACGAGAGGAACATTAGGAACTAGATGAATACTAAGAACATCAAGAAAAAGAACACTATTGAAAAAATTAAGAACAAAAGGAACGTTAGGAACATCAAGAACAAGAAAATTAATAACACTAGGAACAAAAGGAAAATTAAGAATAAAAGGAACATTGGGAACATGAGGAACATTTAGAACAAGAAGATTATTAAGAAAAATAATGATATAAGGAACATCAAGGCAGTAATAGTTCATCAAGAACCTTTAAAGACATCATATTGCTTACAGGGAAGGAACATTAGGAATTAGATGAACACTAAGAACATCAAAATAAAGAACAATATTGAGAAAATTAAGAAGACTAGGAACAAGAAGAACATCAAGAACAAGAGAAACATAGGGAACATGAGGAACATGAGGAACTAGTGGAACATTAAGAAAAATAATGCTATTAGGAACATCAAGGTAGTAAAGAACATTAGGAACTAGATGAACACTGAGAACAAGAGAAATATCAAGAGAAAGAACATTATTTAGAAAATTAAGAACATTAGGAACAAGAGAAACATTAAGAGCTAATGGAGCATTAGGAACAAGAGGAACATCAAGAAAAAGAACACTAGGAACAAGAGGAATATTAACAATAAAAAGAACATCAAGAACAAGAGGAACATAGGGAACATGAGGAACATGAGGAACTAGTGGAACATTAAGAAAAATAATGCTATTAGGAACATCAATGTAGTAAGGAACATTAGGAACTAGATGAACACTAATAACATCAAGAAACAGAACACTATTGAGAAAATTAAAGACACTAGGAACAAGAGGAACATTATGAACAAAACGAACATAAGGAACAAGAGGACTACTAGGAACAAGAGAAACAATAGGAGTAAGAGGAACATCAATATCAAGAGGAACATAGGAAACATTAGGAACATCTAGAACATGAGAAACATCTAGAACAAGAGGAACATTAACAATAAAAAAAAACATCAAGAACAAAGGAACATAGGGAACATTTAGAACAGGTGGAACATTAAGAAAAATAATTTTATTAAGAACATCAAGGCAGTAAGGAACATTAGGAACTAGATGAACACTAAGAGAAACATCTAGAAAACGAAAACTATTTAGAAAATTAAGAACATTAGGAACAAGAGAAACATTAAGAGCTAATGGAGCATTAGGAACAAGAGGAACATCAAGAAAAAGAACACTAGGAACAAGAGGAATATTAACAATAAAAAGAACATCAAGAACAAGAGGAACATAGGGAACATGAGGAACATGAGGAACTAGTGGAACATTAAGAAAAATAATGCTATTAGGAACATCAATGTAGTAAGGAACATTAGGAACTAGATGAACACTGAGAACAAGAGAAATATCAAGAGAAAGAACATTATTTAGAAAATTAAGAACATTAGGAACAAGAGAAACATTAAGAGCTAATGGAGCATTAGGAACAAGAGGAACATCAAGAAAAAGAACACTAGGAACAAGAGGAATATTAACAATAAAAAGAACATCAAGAACAAGAGGAACATAGGGAACATGAGGAACATGAGAAACAAGTGGAATATTGAGAAAAATAATGCTATTAGGAACATCAAGACAGTAAGGAACATTAGGAACTAGATGAACACTAATAACATCAAGAAACAGAACACTATTGAGAAAATTAAAGACACTAGGAACAAGAGGAACATTATGAACAAAACGAACATAAGGAACAAGAGGACTACTAGGAACAAGAGAAACAATAGGAGTAAGAGGAACATCAATATCAAGAGGAACATAGGAAACATTAGGAACATCTAGAACATGAGAAACATCTAGAACAAGAGGAACATTAACAATAAAAAAAAACATCAAGAACAAAGGAACATAGGGAACATTTAGAACAGGTGGAACATTAAGAAAAATAATTTTATTAAGAACATCAAGGCAGTAAGGAACATTAGGAACTAGATGAACACTAAGAGAAACATCTAGAAAACGAAAACTATTTAGAAAATTAAGAACATTAGGAACATTGAGACCAAAAAGAATATTATGAACAAGAGGAACATAAGGAACAAGATGAACATCAAAAACGTTATTAAGAATATTAAGAAAACTACGAACAAGCGGAACACCAAGAACATAAGGAACATAAGGAACCAGAAAATGCTAGCAGCGCCACTAGCAGTACGCCATGGAACTAACTTTGTATCTCCCCCATATAAGTATAAAAACCACAAATTTCTTTAATATAAATTGACTTATTTAATTAAAATTACTATTATTAATTGTTTTTAGGGTTTATAGCAAAAAAAAATTAACTTACTAGCAATTGCGAATGCGAGAGCAACGAAACAAAAACTCAACCCCTGGAGCAACATTGTAAACTCTGCTACTAAATTGAAGAGCTGAATTCAAACTAATGGTATTTCAATAATAAAAAAAATAATACGTCAAGTACTTAAGTGAATTACGTTCTAAAGCGACATAAAAACTTATTTTTCAATTATTATTATCTCAATAATTTTTAGGTAACTATTAATAAAGAATTACTAAGTTACCTTAGAAGTAATTGCTTTCGCCTGCGGGTGTTAAATTTTTAATCATCAGCTACGCAGTAAATTATGGAACTGGGTAAAATATTTATTAGAATTTTTTTTATGGACTGCAATATAATTTTTACTTTTTTCAGCAAATTTTTTGCTGTGATGTAAAAAATAATGATACAATTACTAACATTTTAGTTGGTAATTTCAGTTAATGATTTGTTATTTGATGAGTCATAACTATAAGCTATTGTTTCCAACGCTGATGGTATGAATTTAGATTTATAGCAGTCTTCAATGTTGATGCACTTTTTGGTATCCAGATCTCGGTAGAAGTTTTTGGAACATTTGCAACCATACCAACAGTCCTGTCAACCAAATATATGATAATTATTATTAATTATATAGTAGATAATAATTGAAGATTATTATGCTTACCCCTGAAACGGTATGTTCCAATGCGTAGATCCGCCATTCATCTTTTTCATTTTCTTTCCGCTGATGTTCCGGTATCATGTGGTCAAATTCAGGCTTTAGAATGAAAAATACATAAAATTGTAAGTTTTCAGAAGAAAAATAGTGTTTAATTTAATGGAGATTAATTCTATACTTGTTAAAAATTAATTTAGTGCAATAGAAACGGAAAAAAATATCAAAATAGGTCAAAAAATTTTCCTGTCCGTCATGCATGAAACTCCGAAAACACTGTAACTTTGTGAAAAAATCAATTATTTAAGTTAAATTTTTTTTTTTTTAATTCTAATCGACAATTGTAGATCACCGAATGCGAATGGCTAATTAATTCAGTGTCGTTTAATTACAATCCGAACAAAAACAGTTTCACTGTAAAAAAAATCGCGCCAAGTCCACGTTCATAAGACTATTAAGAAAAAAAATTTTATTTCTTTACAAAAAGATATAAAATAAAAAATTAAAAAATCCAAGTAACCGATATGGTTGTATATGATTTTCCGAAATTAGAAAAAATTTTATTGTAAATTTAAAAATTAAAAAAAAAAATTTGGAACGTATTTAGTGTGCGTGGTTACGAAATATTTCACTTTTTATGAAATTCCTAAAATCTATCTACTAGGACTTTTAAAAAAAATTGAAGTACACAATGACGCACACCAAGTACGTTCCAAAATTATTTTTTTAATTTTTAAATTTACAACAAAATTTTTTATATTTTCGGAAAATCATATACAATCATATCGGTTACTTAGATTTTTTAATTTTTTTAACTTCCCGCTAAAAATCTCAGATTTTCAAAAATCGGGAAGTTATTGGTTTTAAACCAGTGGTGCAATTTCACTGGTGAATCAGTGAAATCCACTGATTCAATCAGTGAACAAAATATCTGCGCGCATGCGCGCTAGTATCTCCACTGGTTGAATCAGTGAAATCCACTGATTCGCCAGTGACATTGCACTCACGGGTTGGAATCAGTGAACTTCCACTGGCGAACCAGTAAAATTCCACTGATTTCTTTTAAGAGAGTGTAAATTGCATCTGAGAGCTCTTTAAATAAGCTTCAATTTGAGTACCATATCATATGTGTAGTCCCAAAATTATGTCCTATTCCGCTACGCCAATTATGAAATTTGCTATTGCAGTCGTTTTTTTTTGTTTTTTTCTTTACTGTACACCAGCAGTAAGTAAACAAATAACGGAGTTAGGGTGAAATAAGCTTTTAATCACCGGTTTACTAAAAATCCATTATTTTTTTCTATTTATGATGAAATCTACTTCCATTTCGACTGCCGAATGGTCTTTTTTATTATATATCTTTTTGTAAAGAAATAAAATTTTTTTTTCTTAATAGTCTTAATCAAGTAAATAATTTTGAAGAATTTCATGTTTTTGATTTGAGTGGAAATATTCTTAAACTAAGAAATTTTTCTTGTTCAAAGAATATTTTACTTGATTTAAGAATTTTCGTCTTGATCTAAGACAATAAAACTCTTCGAAATTATTTCCTTGATTCAAGAATTTTTCTCTTGATTCAAATAAACTTTTTTTTTTCTGTGCGGGAAGTTGCAGGGATGGCCTTTAAGGTCAACCGTTTTTCTAATTTTTTTTTCTCCAATCAATTAGAGAATGGATAAAAATAAAAATCTGGTTGAAAAACGCAAAATAATAATAATAATAATAATATAATTATTAACCATCAGCTGAAATGAGATGGTACTGCCGCCAAATCTCGTTCCAGCACACAAATGTTCACTTTCTTCATGACAAGTACTAAAAGTTTCATTAGCTCCACATCCCAGATCTTTTGCAGTAAATTTTTTATTTCCTGGTATCGGAGCTCCCGCAACTGCAAAAAAAAATTTAATTCAAATTATTCAGACAATAATTTCAAGTATAAAATTAAAAAATTAAAAAATTTTCTTACCCAAAGAAAAAAAAGTAAAAACAACCCAAGTTTGAAAATTCATATTTTCAAGTAAAAAATTTTTTTTTTTTTATTCGTAAAAGATATATTTTATTTTCGAGTATTTATACTTGTTATTGATCCAACGGAATTCGTCAATTTTCTAATTATTTTTGTTTCGTTGTTTTTTTTTTTTTTTTATCTATTCTTATCTATTTTATAAAGTTCCAAAATTCTTCGAAATAATTAATTGTCGTAAAAATAAAAAATGTTATTGAAAAAATTGCGTCTTAAATTTTTATATATAAAAAAATATTTTTTTTTTCTACAAAAATCTAATTTTCAAAATTAAAAAATATTCATTTCAAAAATTTGATTTTAGCGCTAAAAAAAATTTAAAATATCAAATTCAAATTTCCCACATTTTTTTAAATTTCTGACAGCGCCTCTGGCGGGCTTTTTTGAATTAAAAAATTAACCGGGCTAATGGAGGATGATTATCCGAAAATCCTAACCTCAATTTTAACCTCTGAATAACAAGTAACGCTTTGTATTTTTATAGAGTCATACTCTGTAATAAATACAATTCATTATTAATTATAAATAATTAATAATTGATTTAAAATAATCATAAAGTTTTATAGATAATTAGCGGTTAAAGTGTTGGAGAGATTTTTGATTAAAAATGGTAAATAAAATTTATTTTTATAAAATAATTCTTGTCATTTTGACAATTATTATTATTAATATTTTGACTTATTTATTAACTTTTTAGTTTTCAGATTTTGAAAATATTTTATTATTATTTTTAAGAATTATAATATTTTTTTTTAATGAAAATTATCGGTAATAATTTTTTTAATAATAATAATTTTAATTTATAAAATTTTGAATTATTATTATTATTATTAAAAAAATTTTTTTAATTGTGTTGTACAGAAAATTAACAGATTATTTTTAAATTTAATAAAATAATAAGTTAAAAATTAATCAGCTGTCATATTAAACTCAATAAAAAATTTATCCTTCCGCTTGAGCATTTAAAAATTTTTTTTTAATTTTTAAACAAATAAACTATCATAAAAAAATTAAAAAACAAAATTTTATAGAAATATTAAAAAATGAGAAACAATTTCTAAAAATATTTTTTTAGAATTAATTTATACTTAAAAAAAAATTTGAAAATTTTTTCGGAGTTTGCTGATTGTAGTATCAAAAATCAATAATAATAATGTAAAATTTTTCACTTAATAATAATAATAATAATAAATCTATTGCTATAAATATTTTTATTGCTACTGTACTTGTTTTTAAAAAATGTCAATTTAATTCCAATAATAACAATCATAATGTCGAATGTTTTCAATTTATCATTATTAATTTGACAGTTTTTTAAAAATAAGTACAATAATAATAAATGTGATAAAAATTAATTTATCAGATATTTGATAAATCAAAAAATTGTTTTTAACAAATAAATTATGGCAAAAAAAGAGAAAAAAAACTTGACAAGTACAAATTTAAAAAAATTTAATTTTTTTTTTTAAATTTTAAAATTTTGTGACTGCTAACTTTAATGTCACATAAATGTTTTAAAATAAGTCTTATTATTATTATTGTTTTTTTTTTTAACAATGTAAAATTAATAATAATGATAATGTACAATTTTTTACATTTATTGTTATTAATTTAACATTTTTAGATAATAATTATAATGATGATAATAATAATAAATGTGGAAAAATTAATTTTCATCAAAATTAATTAAAAAAAAAAAAAATTTACAGTTTCGCAATCAGTATGACAGCGATGTGACAGTATGGAGTCCCCAAGGACGTTTGCACCAGGTAGAATACGCGATGGAGGCAGTTAAATTAGGCTCAGCGACAGTGGGTCTAAAAAGTAGAGACTACGCGGTTTTAATTGCACTGAAAAGAGCCTCCTCTGAATTGTCCGCTTACCAGAAGAAAATAATCCCCATTGACAAGCACATGGGGATCAGTATCGCTGGTTTGACTGCCGATGCTCGTATGCTCAGGTATTTTCTTAATTTAGTTTTAAAATTATTAAAAAAAAAAATTTCACTAATTATTTTAATAAAATTTGAAATGAAGGTAATATTCAGATCTCAGCCAATAAATAAATAAATAAATGCTCAGGTTATTTAAGATCCGTAATTTATTTGATGTCGAAATTATTTCAAATTCTAAATTATTTCAAAATTATGTCAACAATATAAAAAATTTTTTCCCAAATTATTTTACAATAGGGTAAATGCACCAGTTGTTGACCGGTCACCAATTAGTTGACCGATGTATAAAAAAGTTAATTAATTAATATTTTACAAGGGTTTTTTTTTCTTAAAGGATTAAAATAAAAAAATATGGCATTTAATCATCATAATAAAAAATTACGCAATTAATTGCGCAGTGATTATAGCTTTAAAAAAATATTCTGAGTTTGTTTACAACGCAACCAGCCATAAAGCGGTCAAAAATAACTACCGTACAATTGGAGAGTGAGTGCATTTCATCATTAATTTAGTGATATTTATCGGCATAATATAAAATATTTTAATTTTATTATGTTAATTAAAGATCAGATTCCAACTTTCTTGAAAAAATAAAGTTAAATTATAAGTTTCAATATTATTTTAAGAACAATTATTGGAGAGTGAGTGCATTTCATCATTAATTTGGTGATATTTATCGGCATAATATAAAATATTTTATTTTTATTATGTTAATTAAAGATCAGATTCCAACTTTTTTTGAAAAAATAAAGTTAAATTATAAGTTTTGATATTATTTTAAGACCGGTCAACTATTGGATCCGTCAGAAGCTCTTTACCCAGTGAAAAATTCATTCGGTCATTTATTAGACTCTCTGATTTTATCACAATCTAATTAATGGCCGTATATTTATAATACTAACTTCTTGACCTCTAAATTAAATCTGTCAAGTGTTTAAAGTACTTTAGTCATTCAATATTTTGTAAATATAAAAATAATCATTATAAAATGTATATTTACAATTAAAATAATACTTAAAATTTTTTTTGATTATTAAATTTTATTTTGTTGTAATTTTTTTTAGTGAACGGTTATATCAACGAACGAATTATTAGAAGAAAAAATTTCTAAGCAATTAAAAAAATAAAAAAGAGTTATACAAGCTAGTAAGAAAGCTTTAATTGACAAAAAGAAGGAGAAGAATAAAAAAATTTTAAGTTAATCAGAAGAATTATCGTCATTAAAATGAATTTGTGATTATTTGTGACCTAAAGAAATTTGACTTTATGTTAATTATTGCTATTGTTTATATTATTTTATAAAAAAGTACGGTTTAAAATTATATTGTATGTTTAGTTTTGTTGAAGATGTCGTTAATACTTTAAAAGTACTCCATAAATTTAATTACATACATGTGGTTTACAAAATTACTTATAATTATTTGAGCGGTCAATTAATTGGATAACGGTCGGTCATTTATTGGGTTTCTTCGGTCAATAATTGGTGATTTTAGTATTTCAAGATTCAAATAACAAAATTAATATAATTTTGTTAATTTTTATTATAAATAGTTATTAATTATTATTAATTAAGTATTTAACTTTAATAAAATCCATTATAAATTGGTTTTAGTAGGTTAATAGATTTTTTATAGCTTAGTACAGAAAAAGAAAACCTTAATCGGTCAATAATTGGTGCATTTACCCTATCCGACTCTATAAATTATTGTTTATTTATTTATTGTAAATTAAATTTATTTATTATTTTTGTAAAGGTTTTTATGAATAATTTTTTTATAAAAATTTATTATTTTTTATATAGAAATGTTTTTATAGAAATTTTATTTATGTATTGTAAATTAGGTCTTATGGAATATGGAAAGATTAGAATGTATTCAGTAATTTATAGAGTCGGATATTGTAAAATAATTTGGGAAAAAATTTTTTGTATAGTTGACATGGGAATGATGATTTGCAGACGCCTGATAAAGTTGAGATTGTCAACGAAACGTTGCGGAATTTGAAATAATTTAGACATCAAATAAATTACGGATCTTAAATAACCTGAGCATTTATTTATTTAAAATTTGAAATTTTTATAATAACTTAATTTAGGTAAAAGACCCAGTAATTGACACTGGCCTAGTTGTTTGACACTTGCAATTTTATTTTAATTAAAAAAATTAAATGTTCTCAAAAAACAAATTTTCTTAAACTTTATAATTCAAAAATAATATTTATTAATTTATTACAGTTGATTTGTTTTTTTTAATTAAAATTAATTTGCAAGTGTCAATAACTAGGCCAGTGTCAATAACTGGGTCTTTTACCTTATCACTAAAAAAAAATAATTATTGAAATTTAGATAAAATTTATACAAGCGAAATTTTTTGTTTATAATTCAATTATTAAAAAAAATTGAAAAATTTTTAGATAGCAATTAATTTTAATATAATTTCTTTTTAATTAATTTTTAATTGTCAAAAATTTTCTGTAAATTATTTTACATAAATATTGTTAAATATTATCAATCTAATTATATCTGTATATTTTTATATAATTATATTTGCATTAATTCCAGCCGTTACATGAGAACAGAATGTTTAAATTACAAATATTCCCACGACGATCCACTTCCGGTAGGTCGATTGATTGGAACTTTGGGTAACAAAATGCAAACATGCACTCAAAGATACGACAGACGTCCTTACGGTGTTGGTTTACTAGTTGCTGGTTATGATGTAAGTGTATTAATGAAATTTTCTTTAAGAATAAAAAAAAAATTTTTTTTTTAAATAAAAATTTTTAATTTCGCGGTTTTGTAACTTTTAAACGGTTGGTCCAAACAATTCGCCGATAAAGACCTTTTTTTATTCAGAAATAATAGTCCTTCAAAAAAACACTTTGAAAGCTTAAAAAAATTTATCTTAATAATCCACGATTAATTTTTGCCGATAAGTAATAAAAGCAAATTTTAGGTGACACTATTATCTCATTAAAACTATTATTTTAGATAATCACAATATTTTTCAGTTTAATTTATATTAATAGCCATTGTAAATATAGATTTTTTCTTATAATACTAAAAAAAGCAATCTGACGATTTTTCGGTTTTTCAACCAACAAATTAAAAAAAAAAAAGAAAATGTACCCAAGTACATCTAGAAGATTTAAAAAACTATACGTACTAGCTTTTTAAATATTACAAGCCAATAACATTTGTTATTAAAAAAAGACCAAGGGTAAATGCACCAATTATTGACCGATTAAGGTTTTCTTTTTCTGTACTAAGCTATAAAAAATCTATTAGCCTACTAAAAACAATTTGTAATGGATTTTATTAAAGTTAAATACTTAATTAATAATAATTAATAATTATTTATAATAAAAATTAACAAAATTATATTAATTTTGTTATTTGAATCTTGAAATACTAAAATCACCAATTATTGACCGAAGAAACCCAATAAATGACCGACCGTTCTCCAATTAATTCACCGCTCAAATAATTATAAGTAATTTTGTAAACTACATGTATGTAATTAAATTTATGCAGTACTTTTAAAGTATTAACGACTAATCTTTAACAAAACTAAACATACAATATAATTTTAAATCGTACTTTTTCATAAAATAATATAAATAATAGCAATAATTAACATAAAGTCACATTTCTTTAGGTCACAAATAATCACAAATTCATTTTAATGACGATAATTCTTCTGATTAACTTGAAATTTTTTTATTCTTCTCCTTCTTTTTTTCAATTAAAGCTTTTTTACTAGCTTGTACCTCTTTTTTATTTTTTTAATTGCTTAGAAATTTTTTCTTCTAATAATTCGTTCGTTGATATAACCGTTCACTAAAAAAAATTACAACAAAATAAAATTTAATAATCAAAAAAAATTTTAAGTATTATTTTAATTATAAATATACATACATTTTATAATGATTATTTTTATATTTACAAAATATATTGAATGACTAAAGTACTTTAAAAACTTGACAGATTTAATTTTGAGCTTAAGAAGTTAGTATTATAAATATACGGTCATTAATTGGAATGTGATAAAATCAGAAGGTCTAATAAATGACCGAATGAATTTTTTACTGGATAAAGGGCTTCACAACTGGTGCATTTACCCAAGTTTTAAAATCTAAAGATAAAAATATAAGTATTTGAGTAATTAAATAGTCCAGTGTGAGATTTAAATATATTATTAACTATTTAAAAAATATATAAAGGTATTTAATAATTAAAATTATAACTGTTATTTAATTGTTGAGAGATTTAATTCCGATAATTAGCTAAATAAACTTTTATTAATCACATATATCATTTATTATTAACGATTACTATATAATTATAAAAAAAAGTGATGAATATTATTTATTGGGGTAAATAACTTTTTTGATAATTAAAATAAATTTTCAGGATCAAGGACCTCATATATACCAGACATGTCCATCAGCAAACTACTTCGACTGCAAAGCAATGGCCATTGGATCCAGATCTCAAGCAGCTCGTACCTACTTGGAGAAACATTTAAACGAATTTCCAACTTCTGATTTAAATGAATTAATCAAACACGGATTACGTTCTCTGCGTGATACTTTGCCCAACGAAGTTGATTTGTCTATCAAGGTATCTATCAATTTTTTAACTAATTAATTAATTAATTAATTATTAATAAATATTGTTAATTATAGAACGTGTCCATCGGAGTCGTAGGCAAGGGCCAGGTCTTTGAAATTCTGACCGAGGAACAGACGGAACGGTACTTGACCGAAATTGAGGGCGATGAGAAACGTGGCCGCCCGGCTGCTGCTGGTCCAAGTGCTGACGATGACAAACCTCAGGACCCACCAGCTGAGGGAGTCGAGCCTCGTCCTGCTGTCGCTATGGACACCGAATAAATTTAATATTATATTTAATATTTTTAATTTTTCCTACAGGTTGCATTTTATTACTTTGTAATTTACTGCAATAAATGGTGATTTAAGTATTTTTTGATTCTTTGGATTTTTAAAAGTTTAAAATTGGAGTTTTAATCTTAAAAAATTTGGGAATTTATAATGACAAAAAATTATAGTTTTTTTTTATTATGAATCTTAAAATGAAAATTTTGGGAAAACTTTTTTTTAATTATTAATATTAAAATGAATATTCTAGGAAAATTATTGGAAATTTGAAAAAATTTTAAGAAACCTTTTTTGTAGAGAAGAAAATTTCCTTCAAATTTTATCCGAAACTTTTTTTTTGTAATTTTAGTAGTTTAAAATATATTGCAGCTACAAAATTTTGGAAATTTATAATGACCAAAAATTCTGGTTTTTTTTTTTTTAAATTATGAATCTTGAAATGAAAATTCAGGAAAAATTATTGAAGATACAAAAAAATCATACGATATTTTTTTTATAGAAAAAAAAATTTTTCTTTCATTTTATCCCAAGCTTTTCTTTGTAACTTGAAGAATTTAAAAAATATTGTAGTTTTAAAATTGTGGAAATTTATAATGACGAAAAATTCAAGTTTTTAATTAATTAAAATTCAGGGAAAACTACTAGAGATATCGAAAAATTATTTTCGACCTTTTTTATAGAGAAGAAAATTTTCTTTGAATTTTATCCTGAACTTTTTTTATAGCTTTAGTAGTTTAGAAGATATACCAGGAATTTTATAAATAAATCAAGAGAGTCATTAAACAAAAATAATTTATTTTAAAAAAAAAATCTATCTACAACTATCACTCCACGACATGAGATTGACCATCAATTAATTAATTAATTAAAAAATTAATTAATCAAACATTGACATCCACATCTTGGTTGCGTTGCTTAATAATATTAGCGAGATAAAACTCCCCTGCCTTGTAAGAGGACCTCACCAGCGGACCACTAGCGGTGTAGAGGAACCCCGAAGTGTTCCCGAACTCTTCCCAGTGCTTGAACTTCTCGGGAGTAACGTACTCGATCACCTTAAGGTGGCGCTTTGTCGGCTGCATGTACTGGCCCAATGTCAGCGCGTCAACTCCCGCAGACCTCAGGTCTCTGATGGTGGTTTCTACTTCCTCGTCGGTCTCTCCCAGGCCCAACATTATTGAGGACTTGGTTATTAGGTTCGGGTTTAGCTCTTTCGCCATTTTTAGGACTTTCAACGATTGTCTGAAATAAGATTACAAAAGATTAATGTTTTAAAGTACACGATTAGAAATTAATAATAATAAAATACTAAATCAAGATCATTTTATTATTATTATTATTATTATTATTATTATTATTATTATTATAAGCTCGCCCTGACATTACACTCATCGAGACCTTTTATTTGAGTACCCACATCAATTTTTCATATATTTATATATATTATATATATGTATATATAAAATATATCAAAATGCATGTGGGTACTCAAATGAAAGCTCTTGATGAGTGTAACGTCAGGATGAGCTTATATCTTTAAAAACATCAATATTTAAGAAAATACAGTGTAATTTAACATAATTAAGAAATGACCTTATATCTTGTGAAATATTGACATTTTTAAAT
>CAJNRD030001116.1:2156939-2214763 GCA_905319865.3 Cotesia congregata
AAATTTAAAAATTAAAAAAAACAATTTTGGAACGTATTTAGTGTGCGTGGTTGCAAAATATTTTACTTTTAATGAAATTCGTGAATTCTATTTACTAACTTTTAAAAAAAATTGAAGTACACAATGACGCACACCAAGTACGTTCCAAAATTGTTTCTTTTAATTTTTAAATTTACAAAAAAGTTTTTTTTAATTTCCGAAAATCATATACATCAACCATATCGGTTACTTGGATTTTTTTATTTTATATCTTTTTGTAAAGAAATAAAATTTTTTTTTTTTAATAGTCTTATGAACGTGGACTTGGCGCGATTTTTTTTACAGTGAAACTGTTTTTGTTCGGATTTCAGTATTTTTTGTAATTATAATAAAAATTAACAATTTTAATTCAATACATTTCCGGTGGCAAACTAGAAACTATCCCCTTTAAGCTATAGTTCATGTAAAAGTTATTCTTGCGCCGTCTGGCGTGTGTAATTGCAAGCTGTCAAATATCTTTTTTTAACTGTAGTTTCTCATCTATTATAAGATTAGCATGCATCCTTATATTATTTAGTCTCTGGCCGTCCGCTTTTTACATAAGAAAAAAGTTAAAATCTAAAAATCTGGGTCGCTATAGTTTGTGCTGATTATTTTGAATAATTTTAAATAGAAATTATAAAGATAATTGATAATAATCAAGTAATACGCGTAATAAAAAGCATGAACTACTATTATAAAATATCATATAAAAAAAAAATCAAATTAAATTAGAAAAAAAATTTGTAACCTCAAAAAACCGTTCTGCTTACGGTATATACACACTCGGTAGTCTGGCTTGAGAACGGAACTTGGCGCCAGATTCTACCGAATCTGTTGATTAGGATAATTTTATGACATAATGAAAATTTTATGACTAGTTTATGAGACTTTTATGACAATTTTAGGAAACTTTTATGAATATTAGATTAATTTTATGACAATTTGATGACTACTTGATGACAATTTTAGAAAACTTTAGGACACTTATGAAAATTTTAGAAAATTTTGATGAATATTAGGATAATTTTATGATAATTTTATGACATAATGAAAATTGGATGACTACTTTATGACAATTTTATGAGACTTTCATGACAATTTTAGGAAACTTTTATGAATATCAGGATAATTTTGTCATAATTAATTATCCTGAAATTTTCGTTTTTTTCAAAAATTTTCAAAAAAAACGTTGAATATGAATCCGAATTATTATTTTTATTTTTTTTCTAAAAAGTACATTTAAAAATAAAAATTTCAAAAAAAACCATCCCAGTAAGTTAATTTTCAAAAAAGTTATGATTACTTAATAAAAAAAGCTGTCTTTTTTAAATAACTCGTAACTTTTTTTTAGTTGGGTAAAAAAATTTGAAAAAATTCTGAAAATTGTTTTCAATAGGATAGAAAAAGATAGCAAAATTTCAGAAAAATCGAAAAGGGTCGGGTACAAAAGTGGTCGATTTGGCATGGAATGCCCCATATATAATTACATACTTTTGAAGAAAATTATTTGAAACAATGTGTAATTATATCCAATAAAAATGTTTATAATTACACCATCCTCATATAAAACATTGTAAAATTATAAGGCCTATACAAATATATATATTATAATTCCAAAAAGAAATTTGTGATAAGAAAATTTTTTTTTTCTAGTTCAAGCCTTGAATTAAAATTCAATTGCGTGTCTGCAGCTTTATCACTAAAATTTTTCTTTTTTTTCCAAAAATTAATTAAAACAACCCAAAATTTTACGAACAAAAAGAGGTCAATGCTCCGGAAAATGGGTATAATTACCTGTTGAGACACATGGCACTGGTAAGAACAACCCGTTCATGTATGAGCGCACCTACGCAGTGGAACGATGTCTTCGTATTGTTCTTAGTGTGTTCCAAGGAGAGATCGACCATCCAAACGTGATCCCAGAGTTCCTCCGGCCTGAATTCCTTAGTTTCCCCGAGGATTCGCGAGTTCAAGAAGACTGTGCCGTCTAGCACCATAAAAAACAGGAGGAATTTTACCGGGAACATTTCTTCTCTGTGAATATATAATTATATTTTATTAATTTTTACACATTTAATTTTTAAAAATTATTTCTTTTAGCGTTTTATTATTTAATGTCTCACATTGTCCACGTTTTAAATTGTTTTAAAATAGCTTGACTGTAATGAGTGTGAGCGCACTTGATAAATGGCTTGAAAAAAGTCTAATGTGATATTAATGATGATATTAAAGTTATAAAAGTTGACATATATATATTATTTTAGAAAAAATTTATTTCTAGTTTTTTTTTTCTATCCGCTGGAATGTCAGAAGGTATTAAAAATATTTATGGACTGTAATAAATAAAATATTTTTTTTAAATAAATGTTTAGAGGAAGAAATATTAATTTTATTTTTTTTCAATAAATTTAAGTATTTTTTTTTTTTTTTATAGGAAAGAAATAGCCGGCAGGCTGGCCGCCGTTATCATTATTATTAGTACGTTTAATATGATAGATAACAGATTTAGAGATAAGTTTATTAAAAGACGCACCTGTAAGTTACAGGCGTGGAGAAAACTATTTGGTGATTTGGTGGGAATCATCGTCGGTTTGTAAACTTTTTTTGTTTACTTTGATTTTAAGGCTGACTTTATATAATTTTATATAATTGTATGTGAACTTTTGTAGTCGTATATAATTTTATATAACTGTACATGGTTTTATACAACTTTATATAATTTTTTATAGCTCCATATAATTTTATATGATTCCTATAATAATTTTATAAAACTTTGTATATAATTTTATATAATTCATATAATTTTAAATAACACCATATAATTTTACATGGTTTTATATAACATCATATAATTTTTTATAGCTCGATATAATTTTATATGACACCTATAATTTTATATAACTCAATATAAATTTATATAGCTTTGCTAAATTATAAACAAGATTATATAGTTATAAATTATAAATGCCGGGGGAACTACTACAATAAAAATTATTTTCTGGAACTTGCGCGGCTTCTCAAATTTAGAACCTAGTACATTAATTGGTGATGCAGATATTTTAGCTACTTGTGAAACCTGGGTGACTGTCCCATACACTCCTGGCTTTCTGATGAACTTCAATTTATTCTGGGCTGAGGCACAAAGAGAACATTCAATAGGCAGACCAAGTGGTGGTCTTTTAACAGCTGTTAATAAAAAGCACTCCGTTTTGCTGATCGACGCTTCACCATGGTGGATCTTAAAGGAAATCAAGCTTGGAGCTTCAACAATCATACTTGGGTCTGTATACTTCCGTAAATGTTTAGACCTTCATTATTTATTAGATATGTTGCAGGATATTATCGACGACATCAGAGCAAATCCTATATGCGGATGACACAGTTATCTTCGCTCATTCACATATTGACCTCTTACGCAAACTCAGGGCCCTCAAAGAGTATTGTGATCTAAACCAGCTAACGGTGAATAAAGCAAAGACAAAAATCTTAGTCTTCAAGGCAGCTGGGAGAATACGCGACTGCCCTTGTCGTTACAGAACCTACAAGCAGTCTTATCTGGAACTGGTCAAAAGTTATACCTACCTTGGAGTTGAGATTTCTACATCAACTAGGGGTCTCACAGCCTTGAACTCAGCCAATAATAAGGCCAAGTGTGCTGCTGAAGCGGCTATGTCTTTGCTAGCAAAAGCCAAGTGTGATTCATGGAGTGCGCATATGAAGATTTACAACTGTATGGTCTCGTCGGTATTTTTGTATGCTATACCAGCCTGGGGTCTCTGGTATAGACATTCATTGGAACCTGCACAAACTTTCTTCTTCAAGAAACTGTTCAAGTTGCCTAGAAACACGCCAGACTGGGCGGTGCGTTTGGAATTTGGGCTCGACCCAGTTGCACTAAAGGCTATGGGCTTTATTTTGAGCTGGGTGATAAAAACCTTAAAAGCAAAGGACAACTGTCTGCATAAAGTATGTCTGCTCCGACTTATTAACTTAGCAAAAAACACCACTGCATCATCACCATATAACTGGGCAACTCAACTTAGAGACTTTCTGATGGAATGCGACGCTCTTGATCTATTCGATTCTCTAGACCATCAGCTTTGGGAAGCCAGAAGGGAAAATATACTTAAAAAATATCAAACCATCCTGCACAGCGCAGACATTACGGCTGCTCGGAACTCATCATCACTAGAATTTCCACTCCAGCTACCAGACTCATTCTCACCGGCTGGGTACCTGGCGTTAAAGCTTCCACTCAACTGCAAACGCTTGATAGCGCAACTGAGACTATCAAATAAGTACAACTGCTTCTTAATAGTTAATAACTTTCGATCAAGCTTTAACAGGAACTCTCCGTGTCAGCTTTGCAACTTGAAAGCACCAGATACTGTTGAGCATCTTCTGGTTAGATGTCCATGCTTTTCAAGCTTTCAGACACCAATTTCTACAAAACCTGCTGCGTAACGGCGAATCTGCTTCCCATCTTTTATCTGTACCAGATGCAAAAACGTTGTTTGCTATTGTCAACTTCATCACCAAGGCACTTCAACTCAGAGCCTGGGCTCTGTCATTATAATTGATATTCTCTTCGGTTAAGAGCTTTGTAATACAAATTTCATATATTTTTCATTTTTAACACTGAACCTATATTTTTTTTTTTTTTATCAAAATGTACCAAAGTATCTACTTTTTATACAAAGATCCTTATTGTAATAATGTAAATTATATTGTATGAATTCAAATATTTGATCAAATTGTACCAAACTATCTATTTTTTATACAAAGATCTTTATTGTAATAATGTAAACTAAATTGTATTAATTACTAAATACCCCCCTTGCTAAAAACAAATTTGTAATTGTTTAATGCAATAAAATAAATAAATAAATAAATAATAAATAATATTTATTAATATAAAATTATATGTGGGTTTTATAGTCATGAATAACTTTATATAATTTTACATGGTTTTATATAACTTCATATAATTTTTTATAGCTCCATATAATTTTATATAGCTTTGTAAAATTGTATAAAAGATTATATAGTTATATACGAGTATATGGAGATTCATATAATAGTATTTATTAATATAAAATTATATGTGAGTTTTATAGTCGTGAATAATTTTATATAATTTTACATGGTTTTATAGAACTTCATATAATTTTTTATAGCTCTATGTAATTTTATATAATTTTATGTAACCATATAATTTTAAATAGTTTTTATAGCCCCATATAATTTTATAAAATTCATATAATTTTATAAAAATCCATGTAATTTGATATAACTGTGTAGAAATTAATATAAATTTATATAATTATATCTATGTAGTTTTACATGACAATGTTCAATAATATAAACTTAGCTTTGAATGTTGGCTTTATAGTCATGTATAATTTTATATAACTAGAATTTGAATTTACGCGTGCAAGCGCGCGCTTTGACTATAGAGTTTGCATATATTTTCATGCTTATGATATATTCAACCAATCACGTTACGAATAGTTTGATGCCACATACATTTCATCTCAATTTTATATTAGGATTTACATGGTTTTATATAACTCCATATAATTTTATATAACTTTGAAGTTCAAAGTTTGAACATAAATTTACAGAACATTATATAATTATACGTAAAGTATATAGAGAATCTTATGATAATATAAAATTATATGTGGGTTTTACAGTCATATGTAATTTTATGTAACCATATAATTTCATATAATTAATATAATTTTAAATAGTTTCTATAGCTCCATATAATTTTATAAAAATCCATATAATTTTGTATAATTTTATATTATTGATATAACTTCAAATAATTTTTGTAGCTCCATATAATTTTATATAAATCCATATAATTTCATATAATTATGTAGCAATTTATATAAATTTTTATAATTATATCAATGTAGAGTTTTATATGACAATGTTCAATAATATAAACTTATATGTTGGTTTTATAGTCATGTATAACTTTATATAACCATAAGACTATTTGTACAATTAACGAAAATTATATGCGAGTTTCTATCACCGATAATTTTATATAACTTTAGAAAATTATATGGAACTCATATAGCCATACACTATCTTGCAAAATTATATTGTTTTTATTAATTATAGAAAAAATATATGAAATAATAATTTCTTTAAAATAAGAAAAATTTTATCAAATTCCGTATATATAATTTCACATAACTTTAAAAAATTATACGGTACTCTATATAATTTCATATAAACCTATGAAATTGTTGGGAACTCTATATAATCAATTAATCACACATAATTACATAAAATTATTCAAAATTATTTATAGAACTTTATATAATTTTATATAACTGTAGAAAATTATAAAGAACTTCTTATAACTCTAAAAAATTACTAGAACTCCATATAATTTCATACAATCCTCCAAAATTTTATAAAATTCCAAATCATTATAGTAAAATATAGCACACTAGGTATAACTTTTAATAAATATGGAAAATTATACAAAATTCTGTGTAGAACTCTATATGATTCCATGGAACTCCATACCATCATGTGGAGCTTCATATAATTACACGGAACTCCATAAAATTATATGGAACTCTACATAAATTACACATAGCCTCGTAAATTTAAACAAAAATTTCTACCAAACTCGATATAATTACATGGAACTCCGTATAATTGCATGGAACTCCATAAAATTATATGAAACTCTGCATAATTACACATAACCTCATAAAATTAAACAAGAATATTTAGAAAACTCAATATAATTACACGGAACTCTATAAAATTATATAGAACTCCATATAATTTTACTCAACTTTACAAAAGTCTATAGAGTTCCAAATAACTGTAAGAATATATATTATTTTTTACTACTATATAAAATTATATAAAACTATATAATTTTTCATAACTGTAAAAAATTATACAGAATTCTATTAATACATAACCTCACAAACTTCTACAATTACACATAACTTCATATACTTTTATGTAACTCCATACATTTTCCATTCCATGAAAAAATGAAATATAATTTTTTGATCATATATAATTATATAAGCTCAAATAAAAATTCTCCAACCTCCAACAGAATTCTGAAATATATTTCAACGCAATTTATTATTATCAGAAATACATATAAAAAAATAACAATAAAAAATCTCATATCAAGTTCCATGCACCAGCGCCACTGGAACAGAACTACTCCAAGCACCAATCAAACGCGTTCTGGAAGATCCTGAGCCAGGGAGAGGTTTCATTCTTCCATCCAACTGGAATGTACGGCCACTGCCACATCTGGGTGCATCTCTCAGGGTGTGGCATCATCGCAAGATGTCTACCGTCTTCGGAACAAACTCCCGCAACGCCACCTACGGATGGAACATAAACTATTAGTACTTGTTCTTGCTGATAGATGGCGTAGAGTCAATAAGACTTACCTTTGCTGCCGTTCGGGTTCATCGGGTACTTCTCCGTGGGAGTTCCGTCGTCGTCAACATACTTGAGGGCGACACACTTCTGGGCGGCCATTTTGTCGAGAATTTTTTCTTTGAAAGTAAACTTGCCTTCTCCGTGAGCGATCCAGACTCCCATTACGGATTCTTCCATTCCTCGGAGCATTATGGCCTTGGAACTCTCGATCTTGACGGAACTCCAGCGACATTCGAACCTCTCTGATTTGTTGTGTTCCAATAGAACCTGGGCCAGGGGTAAGGAAGAAAAAATTAGTAAGTTTTTAAAATTAGGGAGAAATTATTGTAATTTTGTTTGAAATTTAGCAATTAGGAAGAAATGTGACTAATTATTATGATATATTGGCAATTAGAAAAAACAATATTAATTTTGTTTGAAAAATTAGCGATTAGGAAGAAATAATAATAATTTTATTAATAAATTAGTAATTAGGAAGAAATGTTAATCATTGTTATATCAAAACAATGATAAGAAGAAAAATAATAGTCATTTGGTCAATAAAAGTTGATAAACTAGCAATTAGGAAGAAGAAATAGTAGTTTTATTGATAAATAAGCTATCAGGAAGAAATATTACTAATTATTATGAATTATGACATTTTAGTAATTAAGAAGAAATATTAATGATTGTGTCAACAAGACAATAATTTTAAAAGAAAATTGATAGTAATTTAGTTAATATTAGTTGCCAAATTAGCAATTAGGAAGAAATATAAAAATGATTTCCTTAAAAAATTGGCAATTAAGATGAAAATAAGAGTAAATATTGGCAAAATTTAGCTAGCGAGAAGAAATATTAATAATTATTGTAACTAATTAGTTATTAGGAAGAAATAATAGTATTATATTGAAAAATTAATAACTAGTAAGAAGTGACACTAATTATTTTGAAAAATTAGTAATTAGGAAGAAATATTATTAATTTTATACTATCCAATGATCTATTAAGAAGAAATGATTGTAATTTTGTTTGAAATTTAGCAAGTAGGAAAAAATTTTATAATTAATTTTTTCTCAGACTAATTATCAGGAAAAGTATTACTAATTACTCCAATTAGAGATTAATTAGGAAAAAAATTACAGTAAAATTTTTTTTGATTATTAGCAATTAGAAAGCAATGTTACCAAGCCTTACTAATTATTGTAACTAATTAGCAAACTATTGTAACTAAAATTATTGTTATTAATTAGTAATTAGGAAGAAATAATAATATTATGCTGGAAAAGTAATAACCAGTAAGAAGTGACACTAATTATTTTGAAAAATTAGCAATTAGGAAGAAATATTACCGATTATGCTATCGTATGAGCTATTAGGAAGAAATGATTGTAATTTAGTTTGAAATTTAGCAATTAGGAAGAAATGTTAATAATTATTGTAACTAATTAGTAATTAGGAAGAAATAATAGTATTATGCTGGAAAATTAATAACTAGTCAGAAGTGATACTAATTATTTTGAAAAATTAGCTATTAGGAAGAAATGATTGTAATTTTGTTTAAAATTTAGCAATTAGGAAGAAGTGTTACCAATAACGCTATCCAATGACCTATTAGGAAGAAATGATTGTAATTTTTTTTTTTATTTAGCAGGTAGGAAGAAATCTTATCAATTACTTCAATTAATTAGTAATTTATTAGGAAGAAATTTCATAATGAATTTATTTTTAAGATGAACTATTAGGAAGAAATATTATAATTAATTTTTTTTAATTAATTATTAGGAAGAAATACTATAATTAATTTTTTCTATGACTATCAGGAAAAGTATTACTAATTACTTCAATTAGTGATTAATTAGGAAAAAAAAATTAGAATGTAATTTTTTAAAAATATATTAGCAATTAGGAAGAAATATTATCAATTATACTATGCAATAAGCTATTAGGAAATAAATTATTGTAATTTTTTTTTTATTTAGCAATTAGGAAGAAATGTTACCATTCATTTTAACTAATTAGTAATTTATTAGGAAGAAATAATATAATTAATTTTTTCTAAGACTAATTATCAAGAAAAGTATT
Organism: Cotesia congregata; assembly: GCA_905319865.3. Classification (NCBI taxonomy): domain Eukaryota; kingdom Metazoa; phylum Arthropoda; class Insecta; order Hymenoptera; family Braconidae; genus Cotesia; species Cotesia congregata. The sequence goes on from CAJNRD030001116.1 coordinate 2,166,468, forward strand.
AGTAATTACTCCAATTAGTGATTAATTAGGAAAAAAAAATTAGATTGTAATTTTTTAAAAATATATTAGCAATTAGGAAGTATTGTTTTCAATTGTTCTAACTAATTAATAATTATAAAAAAATGACTAAATTAAATAAAAAAAATAAAAACTAACCTGGGGATCATTTTGAATGCTATCAGAACCAACCCATCCTAGAAGACTCATCAGCTGACATCCATTACAAACTCCAAGACTGAAAGTATCAGTACTGCGTCGGAAACCGTCCAGCTGCTTGCTTAGATCAGGATGGAACAACAGACTAGCAGCCCAGCCTTTAGCGGAGCCTAGAACATCAGCATAGCTGAACCCTCCAGGGAAAATGACCCCGCGGAACCGGTCCAGGGTGACCTGGCCGTTAAGCAAATCGGTGACCGTCACGTCCCAAGTCTCGAACCCAGCTTGGATGCAAGCAGCCGCCATTTCCCGATCACCGTTGATACCTTCTTCGCGGATGACCGCCACTCTCACCGTGGTCTGCTTCGGTACCCAGCAATCGGGATCAAAAGTCAACTTGGCGATGGGAACCTTCCTGGTCTCAAGTCCCAGGAACTCCTCCTCTGCGCAGGAGACGTTGCTCTGCCTCTTCTCCAGCTGGGCACTCGTTTCCTCCCAGGTTCTCATCAACCTGAACACACTCTCATGCAAAACTTGCTGACCAGCCACTTCTATTGTGATCTTCTCCCTCAGTCCTAGGTTGGTTGTTTTCCCCACGGTGAACGCGGGCACGGAGTTTGACGCGAAAGTCTTCAGCGTGGTCTCCAGGTCTTCTACTTCCAAGATCCAACCGACTTCCTCGGAGAAGAGCACGTCTAACACCTGGTTTCCCTTGTGAACGATTTTTATATCGATACCTGTTATAGTGATAAGAAAAAAAATTTACAATTTTTGTTAAATAGAAGAAAATTGTAGGAAAATTTTTACTAATTTTTTTGAGGAAAATTAGTAATATTTTTTTACTAATTATTAGTTAAAAAATAATCAATTTTTTTTTTAATAAATATTAGTTGAAAAATAATTAGTGATATTTAATTTTTCTAAAAAATTGTTGTATTAAGAATAATTAGTAATAATTAATACTTTTTTTTCAACAGACTAATAGTTAAAAAATAATTAAAAATGTTTTTGTCATTATCACTACTTGAAATACAATTAATGATATTGATTTTTTTATTAGTAATTAAAAAATGATCAGTAAAAATTTTTAACTAGTTACTAGTTAATAATAATTAGTAATACTTTTCAACTAATTACTAGTAAGAAAAAATATTTTTGCGGAAAGTTAGTAACATTTTATTTTCTAGTTACTAGTTGGAAAATAATTACTGCTTCTTTACTAATTACTAGTCATTAGTAATTTTTTTTTCACTAATTATTAGTTACTAGTCATTAGTAATTTTTTTTCACTAATAATTAGTAATATTTTATAACTAATTACCAGTTACTAATGGTAATTAGAAATATTTTATACTACTAATTATTAGCTACCAATAATTAGTAACATTTTTATTACTAATTATTAGCAACTAATAATTAGTTATATTTTTGTTACTAACTACTTGTTACTGATAGACTCATATGTACTAAGTACTAGTTACTACTAATTTTTTCACTAGTAACAATTTAAAAAAAATTGTTTTCTGCAAAAATTAGTTATATTAATCACTAGTTACTCGTTACTAATAATTAATAATATTTTTTACTAATTATTAATTTTTTTACTTATTAGTAATGTTTTGTTACTAATTACTAATCATTAGTAATGTTTTGTTACTAATTACTAATCATTAGTAATATTTTTTATTACTAATTATTAGTTACTAATAATTAGTTATATTTTTGTTACTTATTTGTAATTAGTAATAATTTTTTACTAGTTACTAGTAAAAAATTGTTTTCTGCAACAATTAGTTTTGTGAATCACTAATTACTAGTTTTTAATAGTTAGTAATATACTTTTTACTAACTACTAGGTACTAATAATTAATAATATTTTTTGTCACTAATTACTAGTTACTAATCATTATTAATTTTTTTTACTAACGACTAATTACTCACAATCACTAATATTTTTTACTAATTACTAGTCACTTATAATTAGCAATATTTCTTTTTACCAATTACAAGTTACTAATATTTCTTTACGAATTACTACTTAAATAATAATTAGTAATACTGCTAACTACTGATCATTCTGAAAAAATTTTGGATTACTAGTTGTCCGAAAAAACTAATTACTAACCAGCCATTCCAGCGAAAGCCATTTCCAGGAGACAAGTAAGAAGTCCACCATCACTGACATCGTGACCTGCCAGGACCTTATCCTCAGCAATAAGTTTCTGAGTAGTCTCAAATGCCCGGACGACTTCCTGGGGATCTTCCACATCAGGAACCTCGCTCCCCAGCTGATTGTAAACTTGAGCCAGGGCGGTTCCTCCCAGACGACTTTTTCCGTGTGACAGGTCGACGTAGACCAGGTAGGTGGTCTTCCTCAGGGTTGGACCCTTCAGGTCAGGAGTCACCACTTTCCTGACATCCGGGCAGGGCGCGTAGCAAGAGACCACCAGAGTTCCTGGAGATTTGACGACCTCAGAGCCGACTCTCGCAGCCATGCTTAAGGAATCCTTGCCACCGTCGATGGCAATCCCCAGGTCGCTCATTAGGTCGCACATTGCGGAGCAGGCGTCGAAGAGTTTCGCACCTTCGCCGTCTAATTTCGCAGCCCACATCCAGTTTCCGCTGCACTTTACGTCCTTCAAAGAAGAAATCTTTGCGAAGACTAGGTTGGAGATTGCCTCGATTACGGTCATCCTGGCACCTGGTTTTATGTCGACGAGACCCTTGATTGGCTGCTCTCCGATCGAAGTTGCGATACCTGGGTCAAAGGGAAGAAAACAAATATTAGTAATTTTTTAGGGGTATTTATAATTAGGAAGAAATAATACTAATTGTTATTACAAATTAGCAATTGGGAAGAAATATCACTAATTGTCATTACCAATCACTACTTGGAACGAAATATTAGTAATTGTCTCTAAAAATTAGCTTTTAAATAGAAATACTACTAATTGTTTTAACTAATTTATAACTAGGAAGAAATGATAGAAATTTTTGTTGAACAATTAGTAAAAATAAAAATATTACTAACTTTTCCTTAAAAATGAGTGATTAGCAAAAAATATCACTAACATTTTTTTTTATATTAGTAATTAGGAAGAGATGTTACTAATTTTCCTATAATATTAGCAATTGAAAATAAATGTTTATAAATTGTACTAATTTTTATTTAGAAATGAGTGATAAGGAAGACATGTTAATAATTTTATTAAAAAATTAGCAATTAGGAAGAAGTAATAGTAATTTAACGTAAAAAAAAGCAGCTAAGAAGAAATATTGCTAATTATCTTCAGAAATTAGCTGTTAAAAATGCTACTAATTGTTTTAAATATTTAGTAATTAGGAAGAAATGTCACTAATTTTATTGAAAAATTAGTAATCAGGAATAAATACCATTCATTTCTATTGCAAAATTAGTAATAAGATAGAAATATCACTCATTTTTTTAAAGAATTAGTAATTAAGAAGAAAAGTTACCCTTTTTTAACAAATTTGCAATTAGGAAGAAATATCACTATTAGCTAGGACAAATAAGTGGTGGGAAGAAAAATAATACCAATTATTTTTAAGAAGTAGTAATTAGGAAGAAATAGTAGAAATTTTCATTTTTAATCAGCAGTTAGGAAGAAACACTACTAATTGTTTTAACTAATTGATAACTAGGAAAAATAATAGAAATTTTTCTTACATAAATGAGCAATAGGGAAGAAATGACACTAATTATTTCAAGAAATTAGTAATTAGAAAGAAATTTCATTGATTGTTCCTTGATATTGGCAATTAGGAAGAAACATTTATTTAGAGTAGAAAAATAGCAGCTAAGAAGAAATAATTGCCTTTAAAAATTAGCTATTAAAAATGCTACTAATTGTTTAAAATATCTAATAATTAGGAAAAAATGTCACTTATATTATTGAAGAATTAGTAATTTAATTAGGAAGAAATATCACTAATTTTTATTGAAACATTAGTAATCAGGAAGAAATATTACTAATTGTTTCAACAAATTTTTAGTTAGGAAGAAATATTACTATTAGCTTGGACGAATAAGTGGTTGGAAGAAAAATAATATCAATTTTTTTTTAAGAAGTAGTAATTAGGAAGAAATAGTACAAATTTTTATTTTTGAACATCAATTAGGAAGAAATGTTACTTAATTTTCTAATGATTGAGTAATATTAAATTTAAAAGAACCAATTATTCTAAGAAATTAGTAACTAGCCAGAAAGCATAACTAATTAAAAAAAAAATTAATAATTTTCCATAAAAATCAACAATTAGGAAAAAATTCTGCTATTTTTTTAAGGAAAATTAGTAATCGAACAAAAATATCACTAATTTTTTATAAAAAATTAGTAATTAAAAAAATATTATATGAAAATGAGTAGTTAACAAACCTGAAGTCGAAAAATGTGATATCGCAGTGACAGCAACATCAGCCAGAGGAGTATGCAGGGGTCCAACGCACTGCTGCTGAGCGACGAGCCCGGTGACACATCGGTCGACCTTGGAGGTCAGGTACCTCTTACTCCCGACGCTGGGCAGTCTTAGCACGCGTTCCAGAGCTTCTAGAACCGAAATTTTCCCAAGTTCCAGAGGATGACGTTCCTCCGGGAGGCGGTTTGAGGCAAAGGTCTTCTGAGGCATCTTCCCGAGAACAAACTCCAGGTCCAGGTCCACGGGGTGTTTTCCATCGTCCCGGCCCTCCAGGTGTTTGGCGACGTCAGGGACCTTCTCCTGGGACAGGACAATCCGCCCGGAACCTGTCACTGTTCCGACAAAGTTCACGGGACACTTTTCCCGGGTGGCTATTTGCTGGATCAGCGCCACTGAGGATTCATCGCAGAGAATCGCGTCGTTCTCCTGATACTCGGCACCCCAGAGTTCCAGGACGCTGATGCTCGGGTCCCCCAGGTCGAACTTCTCAAAGAAGATCACCGCACCAGCTGGTTCCACCAGTTCCTTGAGGACGTTGCCGTTCCCGCCGGCACCCTGGTCATGGATGCTCAGGATCGGGTTCCTGGAACCGAGTTCCGTGCATCCGCGAACTACTCGGTTCAGTTTCTGTTCCATCTCTGCGTCTCCACGCTGGACTGCACCGAAGTCGAGGTCTGCTGATTGAGTTCCTTGGACTGCCACAGAAGATGCTGATCCTCCGCCGACTCCGATTCTGTATACTGGGCCTCCTATTTTTGCGACCTGGAGGAGAAGGGGAAAGGAGAAATCATAAAACATTGGAAAACTAATGAAGTAAGGTAAAGTACCCAGTAGTTAAACAGGTTTTAAAGTAAAACACATATGACCCTACTTTTGATATATTAAGATGTAATAATTAGTTCAAATTAATGCAAGAAAAAAAATTTGTAACTACGAATACCATTAAAAAAAAAAAATTTCTTGATTCAAGGGAAAAAAGTCTTGAACAAGACAAATTTACTTGATCCAAAAATAATTTTGTGGCACATTCGATGTCTACACATATGGAAGCTATACTGTACAAGCACTTTCTGTATTCTTTGTTAAAAACTAGAAAAAGTTGTTAAGGATATTGCAAGTATCCAGGATACGGATCAATGCTACTAATATCATGACAAATAATCCTACTCTTGACTTCAAACTGACGTAGTTATTTGCTATTGATGTAGATAAGTACACCTAGTTCTGCACAATCAATAAAAACAATAGTAGCGCTGAGTTGAATTTTGAAGAAATAAATGCACAGATTGATTCAACTGATAAATTGTCTTATTGCTAAGATTTTATCTAGAAAATTAGCTCTTATGAGAATAATCCACTTTTAGATATTAAAAAATTATGCAAGATTATCGTTAACGTATGTACATTTATACTTGTACATGTTATCAATGTGTGCAATACTCGTATGATTTCAGCTATGCGTGTTGCAATTTTTTCCCTCGGGAATTAGAAAATAGGTTAAAAAATACTCGGTACCTAGGAAACAACTAAGCGTAAGCTTCACAACAAACGAAATAATAATAAATATAAAAAGACCATTCGGCAGTCGAAATGGAAGTAGATTTCATCATAAATAGAAAAAAATAATGGATTTCTAGTAAACCGGCGATTAAAACCTTATTTCACCCTAATTCGTTATTTGTTTACATACTGCTGGTGTACAGTAAAGAAAAAAAAAAACAAAAAAAACGAGTGCAATAGCAAAATATGTATTTTCTGACTCAGCTCGTCAAGTTATGTCGGAATATAGCAAAATTTTTCAAAAGTTTTGTCATGAGGACCATTGCAATGGTTAGATTTCTATGAAATCTACTAAAAATGACGTGATGGTTATACATGGAAGTGGATCTTGTAAAATCGGTAGCAGCTGTTGAGACACCAAAATGAAACGACGCGTTTTATACCATCAGCGTCCGAAAGGTTATTATTAATCTATTGATTTTTGAGTTCCTGGACGAAATAAAATACTTTAAAATATCACTTGCAGTTTTGAAGTCACGAGAATTAGACGTAGATAATCTGAAATTTGACCAATACGGCATCTTAACGGTTTATAATCGAAAATTGAACAAAACGTTAATAATTGTGTGCAATAATATGAGCGTTGAGCAATGACGTTGATGGATAAGATTGTGTGGTGGTTAATAACCATGAGTTTGTGCGGCGATGGAAGAATATTGGATAAAATTGTATTGCAGAATTCTCAACCTGCTTGGAATAAGATGATAAGTTCGTCAAAAATAACATTAAGAAGGTTAATAATTTCGATATTTTAATACTCGATTCTTTCTGTTTCAATCTTTAATAGAGTGAATTGATAAAATTGTGTTTTTCTAAACGCACAAATCCGGTTGTTATTACTGATGATTTAGTTGACGCAATCTATGGACTTTCACGAGACATTGATCATCCAAATGTCAACGTCATTGATCACAACTATCAAGCAAGACAAATCACAATATTCAATCGTACCTATCCGACGTATATTCTTCCCGCTAATTCAGCTAGTCAATTGAAAAATCTGTTACATGTATTGAAGTCATCGCCGACATGGAGCATTAAAACTGTATTTTTCATCATTGGAACCAACGTAGAATCTTGTGGCAACGCTTCGAAAATGCTCCAAGTTCTCTGGAAATTGAATTTGATCTCAGCATTCTACGTCTGCTACGAGCCGAATGACAAAGAGTCGATGATGCTGTACACGTATAATCCTTTTACCAACCGAGCTCCTGAACCGTGGGTGGAAGTGGAATCAACCGACAGACCAGACGATCGATGGAGTTTGTACAAGCAGCCTTACACAAACGGTATCTTCAAAGATTACAATCATTCAACATAAAATTTACATTAATTTTACAAATCTTTTTCTCTATTGCAGACAAAGACGCTTGTAAAAGTCTCACTTGTAAAAGCTGTTAGTAGATCGTTCTTGAATTATACACGTGGTAAAAAGTACGATATTGACTCTTTACAAAAACATAACAAATTTGAAGATGTTAGTTATGCGGAAACTTTATTTTCTGCTTTAAATGTTACACCCATCATATACTATGATCAAAAAGGTTACTGGAATAATCATACTGCATCTGGGTATATGACGGTATTAATGGATAGTACATATAATTTGGCTTTAAATATACGCAAGCTCCAACCCATACCCAAGATCGATTTTATAAATTGGAATCGTCAAACTTACGACATGATGATCACTCAGCGCATAAATATTGTTCGGACAGTTAAAAACGATGAAACATTTTTAAATTTTGGAACTATTAGCGTAACAATTCTTATTTTAGTGGTAACGTTCGTGATTTTAGTAATCCACAATGGTCGTGATTATGGCGACGGGTTCTTGGATATTATTCGGATCTCCATAGGTTCTGGAATAGACGCGCCGTTAGATAAATTACCGGTCCGCGTTACTTTTATCATGACAACTTTGTTATTTTTTGTCGTCACTCCAGATATACAAGGTCAAATTTTCTCCTACTCGACTAAACCTGAACGGTCTTACCCTCAAAATTTAAAAGATTTGAGAGACTTTAAGTTCAATATTCACTACGCCAAACACTTGAAAGATTTCATTCTAGAACAGAAATTAGTTTGGAATTTGAATAAAACGTACTTGCGACCGTTCTATTATCATCCCGCACAGTGCTACGATAAAGTTTTAAATGATAGTTCTAATGCTTGTCTGGCTGTACAAAGTTATCAAGTACAAGCTGCATATGACTATAACTTGCATTTGGCTAAAAAAAAAAAATTGAATCCTGCGTATATATCTTATTGGGCAAAGAAAGATTGGGTCCTCAAGGATAAAGCTCAGAAAGAAACTTCGAAATTTCTAGAAATGGGTCTTTTTGATTTCTGGGATAAGCAGCAATCAAAATACATTTTTGAGAAGTTCAAAGCTAAGGAAACAGTTGAAAATGCAGGTACAGAATATGATGATATCGAATTTGAAAATTTAGCAAGCATTTACTTATTTATTTTTCTTAGTTATTTACTTGGCATATTGATTTTTGTCACCGAAATACTAATTGTAAAGTATAAGGCAGAACGACATAAGAAAACGATAATTCGAACACTTGAAAAACGCGTTAAGTACGTCGGAGGTCGGCTTATTCCAATAAAATAGTTGTGAATAGATCATCGCCACAAACTTAAAATGAATTTAAAATATATTTATTCCGGATTAAATCATGTACTTGGTTGTTTAAAATTACAATGAAGATTCCCTAACTTTTTTATCGTCCAGCTTTAACTCCTCACCATTTTTCACTAAAAAGAGAGAAAAGGCTCACACGGAAAAAAAAAAATGGCGCTCCGTGATGAAAACTGGAAAAATTACAGTTTCAAATTGTAATTATTCCAGATTTTCTAAGAATTACATTGTAGAATGTAATATTTACATTAAAAGCTCTGAAAATTAACATTCAAAATTTGAATTTAGAAAAATGTTATTTGGAACTGTAATTTTTCTAGTTTTGAATACAACGGGACACTTATTACTATTTATAATGTAATTTTTCGAGTTTTCTTTTTTCCGTGCATCTATTGCTGTGTATTCTCCAAATTCAATTCCTGGAATCTGGGGTACTTCTCAGTTAAAGTGAGACAGACTCTACTGTATAAAAGTTTTGATTGTAGGTTGATACAATGCAAATAATTCAGTTTGCTTACTTCAAGCTATTTGCGAAAATTCGGGCCACGCGTTTCTATTTTTCTAAGACATTTATATTTTTACGGTGATAAAATCGCTTCCATCACATGATGTAACAACTCACCGTAATCTTCTATTCTTCATTGAGATTGTTTCAATTATTATGTAAAGTGACTACTCAACACGTTTTTTATCATTTACATACAGCGACTAACATGCAACTAGTTCAAAGGTATAACACTTCAAATCACTAAGTCTAGTCTAAATCACTTGTTATTACTATAAAATAATAATCTGTATTTTATGTATTGAGTTTTGAAAAATATATAAACCATAAGTGTAAGTAAGTGTTACATAATTAATAAATAGTTATATATTCCCATCACTTGGTAAGTACTAGTAGGCCGTAAGAAAAATTTCACTTTAAATAAAAAAGATTTCAATTTTTCTAGTTTGAATTTCTGCTGTATATAGAATTGGTTGGTATCACACAAGGCAAGATTATTGGGTTGTTGGATCAAGATCGAAGTGTGGGCGTCTCAGATCTCAAAAATAGAAATTTCAAGCTTAAAATTGCTTTTTTACTATTTTGATTTGACCATTCTTAACGAAGATACAGCTATTCGAAAAATCGCGAAAACTTTGGAATTTTTTTTTTCATCTCTTAATTCTTTTTATAAGTGTCTATTATGAGGCAACAAAACAAAATCAATATGTTGTAATAATATAATAGATGTGAAGAAAAATAATAGTAATTTTTTCCAACAAATCAGCAATTAAAAAGAAATGATATTAATTTTTCTTGAGAAACTAATAACTAGGAAGAAATAATACTAATTGTTACTAAAATCGGTCATCAGAAAAAAGTCGAAAGAAAAGATATTAATTATTTTAACAAATTAGTAGCTAGAACTAAGAGGTTAGAAAACTAAAGTATTTTTACCTGCATTCCTCTTTCAGGAACCTTCTTATCAATCATCCCAGCATCAACGGTTCCACACCCGCCACTAAACATGATCGGCTTGATCCACTCCACCCTGGAGTTCCCTGTCTTCATCCCAAAAGTTCTCGCGAACCCTGAGATAACCGGTTCCCCGAACTTATTCCCGTAATCAGAAGCTCCATTGCTGGCCTCGACAATTATATCCAAGGGCGATGCAAGATTCGAGGGATAATCTGCTGGAACTTCCCAGGGCAGGTTGTACCCGGGGATGAACAAGTTCCCCACACTGTATCCAGCAGTTCCTGCGATATAATGGCCGCCGCGACCACAACCTTGAATATCGCGCAGCCTACCGCCGGTTCCAGTGGTGGCGCCACTGAACGGTGCGACGCCTGTTGGGAAGTTGTGAGTTTCTGCGGTGAAAATCAAGTGGCGCTCCACTTCGGTCATCTGAAAAAAGTTGTAATTTAATTAAAATAGGTGCTTGTTGTTTAACAATTTTTTTATTCATATATTAATTTTTAGTAAAAAAAATTAATGCAAATTTTCTATTGGAAGACCGATAAAAAATTAATTCAACTAACCTGAAAGGCGCTGGGTTCCCAGGTGGTTCCTGGAACCAACGTTGGAACCTTAAATCCCTGGATGGCGCTGCTGTTGTCAGCGAACTTGATGACATTGTTTGGGTTACTGGACTTCTGGGTTCCTATGATCATGTCGAAGAGCGTCTGAGGCTCCGCGACGCCATCTATCACCAGCTTACCGCGGAAGAACCAGTGGCGGCTGTGCTCGCTGTTGGACTGAGCGAGGTCGAAGCATTCCACACTGGTGGGGTTCCTCTTGAGCTTGGTTTTGAATAAGTCTGTGTAGAAGTCTAGATCCCAGTCGTCAAAGGCCAGTCCTAGTTTGCTGTTCACATCCTCCAGAGCTTTTCTGCCGTTCTGGAGGATGTCTACCTCAAACCAAGGTTCGGGTCTGAATCCATGGTCAAATGTCTCGATAGGTGACCTAGTGGAATTTTTTAATTTTGTATAATCGGTTTGATAAGGAGAAATTATGGATTATTATATGGAACTTCATGTGAATTCGGATGAATATATAAAATTATATGAAACTTTATTTTAATCTTATAAAATTATAAAATTTTTTGGATAGAACTCTATATACTTTTTTGTAAATACATGAAATTATATGGAACTTGATATAATTATACATAATCGTCTAAAATAATATGAAGTTCCATGAACATTTAGTATGACATGTAGAATTTTGGATAGTTTTTAATTGCTATGTAAAATTATATCAAATTCTGGATAGAACTCTACATAATTTTATATAAGGATAAGAAATTGTATGGAACTCTATTTAATTATAAACAATGTAGAAAATTCTAAATAATATTTTAGAGTTATATAATCTATATGTAGTTCTACATAAAACTTTAAATGATTTTCAGAGTAACTAAAAACTATCTATAATTTTATATACTTTTGTAAAATTATACTAAACACTCTATCTATAATATTTTACAGTTATGTATAATTATATAGAACTCCATATAAAGTTATATTTATAAAAAAACTATACAGAGTTCTCCGCAAACCTATCTATGATTTTATAACATTGTCAATAGTTGTGCGCGATTTCAAACATTTTTCTATCGTAATACAGAACTCCATATGAATTTTATGACTTTAAAACATTGTATAGAACTCCATATTTTTTATGCGATACCATTATTTTTCAGGAACTTCATATATATTTTATAAGTCTAAAAAAGATTTATGGAATTCCATTTAATATTATGAAAATCTAGAAGATTATATGGAACTCCGATTTGGCGGAGCCCCATAATTTTTTGTAAACTCTATATAATTTTATATGATGCTAGAAAATTTTTATAGAACTCCAAATAATTTTATAAAACCTTAAAAAAATTATAGGAAACTCCGATTTCACGTGGCTCCATAATTTTTTGTAAACTCTATATAATTTAACATGATCTTAGAAAATTTTTATCGAACTCCACATGATTTGATAAATCCTAGAAAAATTATGTGGAACTCCGTGTAATTAAATGGGGTCCTATTATTTTTGCGGAACTCCAAATAATTTTATATGACTATGGAACATTGAATGGAACTCCATGTTTTTTATGCAACCCAATTATTCTTCAGGAACTCCATATCTATTTTGTAAGTCTATAATAGATTTTATGGAACTCCGTATAGTTTTATAAAAGTCTAGAAAAATATCTGGAACTCCATTTAATATTATGAAAATGTAGAATATTATATGGAACTCCAATTCCACGTGGCCCCATAATTAATTGTAAACTCCATAAAATTTTATATAATGCTAGAAAATTTTTATAGAACTCCACATAATTTTATAAAATCCTAGAAAAATGATGTGGAACTCCGTGAAATTAAATGTGGTTCTATTATTTTTTGCGGAACTCCAAATAATTTTTCGTTGCCTTAGAAAATTTTTATAGAACTCTATTAATTGATTAGAAAATTATATGGAACTCCATACAATTGCACACAGCTTAAAAAAATCGTTCAATTTTCTACATCGTAAATTTTGACTAGAAAACAAAATAATCCAAATTTCTACCAACCTATAACGACACTCAGTCATCCGATCATGAAGAGCATCAATAATCCTCCCAAAATCCTCGGAACTCTCTGGAACATCAACAAGGTACCTAGTAGACTTCTCCACTCTAGAAACATGACTCAGCCCCGCGGACTTGAAAATAGAGACCGCGTTACTGGAGAACGCCGTAGAAAAATTCAGCCTCGGTCCAATTTCCACAACAGTGGACCCAGGTGGCGCTGATAGTTGAGTTTCCTGGAACAACTGCGGGTCGAAGGGCGACGTGAGAGCGAAAGTGACTATCTTCAGGTCTTCGGAGGTCAAAGGCCGGCTACTCTCGATGTAGAAGCAGGTTTCAGTCCTCAGCTCGGTTATGCAGGGATTCACTTGCTGCAAGGACGCTAGTTTTGATGCCAGCTGACCTGACAACAGTCCCGATGACTTGTAGAGTCTTGTTATCGCCATCTTGTTGTTCTGAAATTTATAAATGACGTAAAATTGTTTACTAGGGATTGAGTAAAGGTTATCCGGGTTATCGGTGTTTTTATTGGGTAATTGTTACCGCAATAAATTGTTATTTTTTTTTTTTTTTTTAATAAATTTAATTCATTAATGATTGAAAATTTAATTCATTAATTATTGAAAATTTTTTTTCGTAAAAAATTTTCTAATTAAAAAAAAATTTTACATCAATTTTCTAAAATTTCAAAAATATAAGAGAATTTTTAAATAAAAAATTTAATGTCAAAATTTTTATTTTTTTAATTCAGAAAATTATTACAAAAATTTTTTTTTATTTTTTGTATATTAAAAAAAATTTTTCAAAAAATTATTAACAATTAAATTTAAATTAATTTATTATAAAAAAAATTTAATGTAAAATTTTAATTTTTTAATTTTAGAAAATTTTTCATGCCATTAAAGTTGGTAGACAAAACCATTTTTTAATTTTTTTTAACAAATAAATTTTTTCAAAAAAATTATTTAAAAAAAATTGCATTTTTTTTTTAAATTTTTACAATTTTTTTTTTTAATAAATTTATTTTTTAAAAAAATTCTTAAAATTATCAAATATCTGCTAAATTAATTTTCATAAATTTTTGGTTTTTTTTATTACAAAAAATTATTAATTATTTTATAATAATATATTTACTGTCATAATTTTTAATTTTAAAATTCAAAAAAATTTTATATCAATTTTAGAAAATTTTTTTTTAGAAAAAATTTTTCAAAAAATTATTAACAATTAAATTTAATTAATTTTATATAAAAAAATTTAATGTCAAAATTGTATATGAAAAAAAAATTTGGCAACATTGTTAATAATTAAATTTACTTATATTTTTATAAAAAATTTGTCACCTTTATACAAAAAATAACAATAATATTTATTAAATCCTTCAACAAGTTTCTCTAACAAAAAAAAACAAACAATAAAAAACACGTGGTTAACCTTTCAAGGTCTACTCGCAACTGATATTTCCTCAAACATCACCATCAACCACTTGCTGATGCAATTTTACTCTAAATTAAATTTCAAAATTCAGATGGCGCTGTTGGAGATTTCTGAGCGGCCATTTTGAAACCTGTAAGCCATTTTGCTTATTAAATTTATTTAAATTGTTTTCAGTGAATAAAAGCAAAATTTTGTTATTTGATTTGTGCAAAAATACAAAATTAATTATTTAATTATAAATAATAAATATTATCAAAAATTTACTTCTCTTTTAAATTTTATTAGGAGTAAGTAATATTGTTGAGGTAACACTATAAAAAATATGGTGAAGATAGAAAATAGTGATGAAATTTAAGTTAAGAATTGAACTGAGGCTCAATAATACCAAGAAATTAGTGGAATTTAATTATTTAATAAAAATACTGACCAATAAAATAAAGTATTGATGGTACGCGGCAAACGGCCATATTTTGGGCTTGAAAATTTCTGATTATATCAGGAGAACATCAAGTGTCGAGAGTATTTGGAGTCGATGTCGCCATTTTGGGTATATAAACTTCTTTTGCGATGGTAAGTTAGATTTCTTAATAATAATATAAATCTGAAAATTGAAAAAAAATAATTAAGAATAATAATTAACATTTTTGTTAATAATATTAATAATAATTTTTTTTTATAAATATTGAAAATTAGTAAATTTAATTAATTTTAAAGAACTGTCAAAATTATTAAAATTTTTATGATACTAAAATTAGTTTTCATTTTTTTTCATCAATTAAAAAAATTACACAGACAATTTGTCAAATTTTGAAATTGTAAATTTTTTTTCGTTAAATTTTTTCAATAAAATAAATTAAAAAAATTTTTAGATGCCCGGCTAATTTAATTTTATAAATTATTTATTATTTCGTTAATTAATTGATTAAATAGATTTTTTATAGGATTGTTAATTTTTTTAAATTATCGAATTTTGAGATTGTGAAAAATAAAAAAAAAATTTGGTAAATAAAATAATTAATAATTTTTGTTTTCTAGGTTAGAAATTTGAATTGCTCACCAAAATAAAAGTGTAGAAAAAAAATTTCCTCCTTTCTTTTATGATACCCGGATGGTATTAGGATCACATGTTTAATGAAGAGCTTCTCATAGCTCACATGCGTGTGTAAATCCACTGTGTGGAGGCAGTGGATTGTAACCTCAAATTCGGCAGAGCCTGAAAAAAGTAAATAAATGACAATCGACTAAAAGTGAGTTAATATTGTTGAACAATAATTTTATTTGACAGGTAATATTATGGTACTTGAATTGAGAGACATATGATCATTTTTAGAATTTTTTTAACAAATTAATTATGTAGCAGAAAAATTTTATTTATAGAAGCTCTAAAATATAAATTCAATTTTTTTAAATAATTCTCTTGAACTAGTTTATTTTTTAAGAAAAATTTAAAAAATTGTCAAGTGTCTACTAATTTCAGTGTAATTAACTATTAATAGTATTCTAATAGAATAGTTTATTGATTTAAGTTTTTGTTTCAGGTTGAATTTTGTTAACATTAAAAAATTGAGATTAAATTTTGTAAGTATTTTTTAAGTTATAATAATGACGATTTGAATTTAGAAGTTTTAATTTAATTGTTTATGATTAATAAAAATGTCAATGTTGATGGCAGAAATTAAAAAACAATAGAAATATTATTTTTTCATTTATTAAATTGGAACAATAGAATATTTTTTTAAAAAATTACATTTAAAGCTTTTACTGTTTTTTTACGAATGAAATTTAAATTTTTTCAAAAGAAATAATTCTAAAAATTTTCAAATGACGGCTAACTTAATTTTTATGAAGTCTCTATGATACCGGAATTAAGATTTATTTTATAATTTTTTAGAATATTTTATGAAGAACAATTTAGCAGATATTTGATAATTTTAAGAATTTTTGTAACAAATAAATTACGCAAAAAAAAATATAAGGAAACAAAATAAATGTGTAGAAATTTTTAAAAATTTTAAATGCAATTTATTAATAATAATTTTGTCGAAAAAAATTTGATTGTTTTAAAGATATTACAAAATGATCAAGTGACTGCGGACTTTAATTTCATAATTTTTGTTGACGAACAAATTTTAAATTATGTTAAAAAAATTGAAAGAAAAATTTTAGTTAGAAATTTTAGAAAATTATAAATGATTGTCATTATAAAATAATAATAATAAAATAGTGAAATTTCGAAAAAATTTAATATTATTATTATTTATATTTCTATATTATTAAGAGAATAAGAAAAATTTTGTGTCCAGGATGGTCATATGATAAAATCGGTTTTTTTTAATGAAATTTAGTGTCATTACAAAGGTCTTTCCTTGAATTTGTGCCATTTCAAGGTTTCATATTATTCTCACCGATAGTCAATTTATTATGATAAGGATTTGGGCTGCACTCAAAAATTCTCTATCTCCAGATAAATAATTAAGAAATGACCTTGTATCTTGCGAACTATTGACATTTTTAAAGATATAAGCTCACCCCGACATTACACTCACCGAGACCTTTCATTTGAGTACCTACATCAATTTTTCATATATTTATATATATTATATATATATGTATATATGAAAAATATATAAAAAATGCATGTGGGTACTCAAATGAAAGGTCTCGATGAGTATAACATCAGGATGAGCTTATATCTTAAAAAATGTCAATAATTAAGAATTGACTAGCTATCTTGTCAACTAATAATAATTTTAAAGATATAAGCTCATCCCGATATTACACTCATCGAGACCTTTCATTTGAGTACCCACGTCAATTTTTCATATATTTATATATATTATATATATGTATATATGAAAAATTGATGTGGGTACTCAAATGAAAGGAGTTGATGAGTGTAACATTGTCACGGGTACTTTTTGACCAATTTTTACCCCCGGCTCGATTTTAAGCTCGCCGGAGTCCAGGATTCTAACGAGGGTAATTTCTAAATTAATCAAACTAGATATTTAATTAATATTAACAAAACAAAACCTCTTTATTTCAATAAACCAAAACATTAAACAAAGTCGCTAATTTCCTTCCGTCGGCCCTCTGGTGCCCAGCTCCTGACGGGTGACTAGTGCCGCCCCGCAGGCCCTGCTTCGCGATTCCCAAAGGAAGAGTGAATAGAATCCACCTCTCCCCCACCTACTCGGCTGGGGGGAACTCCCTTTTAATTCCTCTTCCAGAAGTCTCCAGAAGAGAAATTAAACCCAGAGAAAGGTGGCTCAACGGCGGATAATTTTTGGGCTTTATCAACCCAAAAATTATTAATAAAAGCGAAAAGTATTGGCAAATTATCGCCACCTGTCGCTCGCCGTCGAACTTCGGGAAATTCCCGAAAATTTATAAGTTTTTAATTTAATTTTCAAAATTAAATATCAAATTCATTCAAACAATTCATCAGATTACATTAATTTCATCAAATTACATTTTCATCCAAATTCGACTTAGAAAAATAATTTCATACAAAAATAAATATTTTACCAAAATTATTTCCCATACTAATTAAATTTCTGGGACATTGAAAAATGATTAATTGGATATTTCGAATTTATTCGAAATATTTTAATCACTTAATTATTTCAGATAAAGTAAATTTTTGTTCTTTCAAAGAACAAAAATTATCGTGACGCGGATTCGGTTATCTTAGCTCGGCAAGTTTGATCTGCAAGCGAACCGTCGACGCCATCTATCGCTCGGTGGCGAACTACTAAATTCATTTTTCTTTAAGACGTCGTTTAAAATAATTTTAAATAAAGAAATAATTAAACAAATAAAATCATATACAAATTATTATTATTTATAATAATAATCGTCGGAAACAAAAAATAAACGAAACTCAAAACGAAACTCGTTAAAGTAATTAGTTCAAATAATTATTCTAAACGACGTTTCGATAATTTAACAATTAATACTTTTAAACAATTAACAAAAATAATTAGACTCATAAACAAAAATAAACTTATATACATAAATGCCGTGGCACGGGTAGTCAACGCGGTCGTGGTAGCGATGGCTCGCTCGGTCCGTCGATGAGTCCCGTCTCTCGTCGCTCACGACACCCCTCCGCCTCCTCGCTTATAATACCTTCTTCACAACATCAGGATGAGCTTATATCTTTAAAAACTTCAATATTTAAGAAAGTACAGTGCAATTCAACAAAAGTAATTATTTAATCATTTAAAATTTTATTTATTTATAATTCACTAGTCACGGCAGTCACCTAGTGACTGCAAGGTTGCTAGTTATTATTATTATTATTATTATTATTATTATTATAAAAGTTAAACTAATAATAATGATAATGATAATAATAATAATAATAATAATAATAATAATAATTACAATTCATTAAAAGAAATTTTCTATATCAAATGACGTAATTAAATAAAATCCACAAATTTTAAAGTCTCCCTATTTCAATATCAAAAATATTTAAAAATAAATATTTCTAATTTACCTTTAACAATCTTAAATTTCCCGTTAAAAATTAACCCTAAAAATTTTTAACTTTCAGTACCTTCTAAGAAAGTCATGCTCTAAACTTCCACCAAGATGATATCACTACACCGACTGCTAACCCTCCAAAAGTTATCCCCACTATCCTCTCAATTCTCCCGTAAGTTCCTCTCAGCAGCGTACCCATGCACCGAAGCGTGGAACCGTCGCCTAGAATCTCCTCTTCTGAGTAAGATAAACCCCCGAGACTTGTTCCTGGAGCTCGACAAAAAGCTGTCTCCATCCGGTAAAGTCTCAGCAGTGGACGTGGACCTCTTCGCGCACACCATCAACGAGGAAGACGCGACCGAGGAGTTCATGGACATCCTCCACAGATTCCGAATGACAGCAGAGACATCAAAAACCCTGGAATCGACCCACCACGCGGTGATCAGGTTCTTCTTGGACAACAACCACATCGACGAGTTGCTGACAATCCTGGACGACAGACTCAACTACGGGATTTTCCCGGACCACTTCTCCATAAACTTGATTCTGAACCATCTGCTGAAGGTCCCGAACCACGTGGCAGCTGTGAAGGTCGCCTCCCTGTTGATGCTCCAGGAGGACAAGGAAAATCCGCTGTGCAACGCCCTGGCGCTTTACTCCTGCGGAAAACTCCTCGAGGAAGGCTTTGACAAGTGGGAGCTTCCTCCAGAGCCTGTCGTAGACCCCAAGGAGGAGGTCGTCAAGATCCGGGTCAGGTACCTCAGGAACCCCTACTTCGACGACCATTTTGATCTCAAGGACCCGAAGGCCATCACCGGGAAGACGATGGTCTTCTTCACGAAAAATAGAGACGACACTCTCGGACGCAGTTGTCTGCTTCTCGGGTACGTACTCTGGGGCAAGCACAAAATGGCCGCTGAGTGTGTAGCGAAATGGCGGAGCGTAGATGGCGCTGTCTTTAAAGAGGTGTTGGAGAAGGTGGAGGGGGAGTTGAAGCTTCAGAAGGAGAAATTTAAGGAAGGCGAGGATTTGAAAGACTTTGAGAAGCTCAGGGAAGAGGTTAAGAGTTTGAAGAGTCAAGAGGGAAGTTTGGTTGACAAAATGGCGGCCGAGGTCAAAATGGCGGTCGAGGAACATGAACAGAAAATGATTCAGGAGCAGATAGAGGTATAGTAATATTTTTTAATCTTTTTAACTTGGGGAAAAAATTAATAAGTATTTGGAAGTATTCAAAAAAATTTTTTTTTAAGTAATTCAACTTTTAATATAAAGTTCGAGCGTAACTTATGAGTCAAAATAATGTTGAAATTTTTTTTTACTTTCAGTCTTCCCCATATTCGTAAAAATTCTTTATCTTAATTTAAAATAATTTTAACAATTTAATAATTGATGATTTTTACTTATTTAATAAAATAAAGTAATAAAATTACTTTCGTATTTATTACTTGCCGGATTAAATAAACAGATTTGGCAACAGCGCGTTTGATTATACCCATTACAGAGACTTGCACGAATGTATGAATTAAATATTTCTCTCTATGTAACTATATTTCTATCTTTTTCTTTTTTCTCAGCTGTTGGCGCGACGTTGCCAAATCTTTGTTCGAATAAATAGCTGACGATAAACGAGTTAAAAACATAAAATTAAACTTTAAATATTTCAAAAATTATATCGGTAATGTATTATTAATAAATTTTTTTTATATTTTACAATAATCCAAGTTTCTTGTGTATAGTTTTTTATCCGTTAAAGTTGGGAGGTTAATATTGAAAAAGATAATTAAAGTCTCGACTAAAGTTTGTCCGCCATAAGAGCCCGTGTATAAGGAGATAAAAAATGTGATTTTTGAAATTTAATATCTAAGTAACTAAACGGTGAATCTTTTTAAAATTTTGGGATTAGATAAATTACGTATTTATTTATATGTATACTTAATTTTAAAGCTCAAAGTTGGAAATTATTTTTCACATTAGTTTCGCTCGAACCTCCTTAAAAAAATTTAATCTTAGTTTCAAAAACTAGACTAAATTTTCTACAAGATCCATTTAAAATTTTTTTTCCCAAAAATTTTTTTCTACTCTTAAGGAGATCCAAGTACCCTCCTAATGTAAAGAAAGTATATAAAAAAATAATACGTAGAAATACTTTTGTAATACATCTTGATTTTCAATCAAATTCAATGAAAATAAAATTTTTTTTAAATCGTTAATTGCATTAAATTCTTAACCAAATACACGGCTGGTGAAATGTCTACTTACATGTAAAAATTACAATTTTCAAACCTAATTATTTCATTAAATATCTCGGAAATCAACTGTTTTTTAATTTTTTTTAATTAATTATTAGGCTACATAGATTGAATTTACAAATTTTCAGGAAGTTTTAAAAATTTAACTACTTCGCGTGGATCTCCTTAAGTGAATTTTTTTTTTTTTTAATTTTTAAAAATTGATAATTTATTTCAGACCTTTAAAAAATGGGAGGAGGTCCGTATGGCTGAACTGCATCGTCAACTGGATGAACTGGATAAGCAGGCAAGGTTGGAGAAGGTGAAGAAGATGAAGGAGGATATGAAGCAAGAGGAGCGCTTGCTAACTTTCTTCGACCACGAGGAAGAAATCGAGCTCAAGATCGAGGACAAGCTCCAGCGAGAGCTCGAAATGTACGGGCCTCCGTCCAAGAAAAAGATCGACGAGGACGACAACTACGTGCCTCCGGAAATTAAGTCGCGTGCTGCCCGTAGAGGGCGCTAGATTGTATGAATAAAGATTAACACTTTTGTAATTTATAAAATTAATAATAATTGTTACAATAATTTTTAATTGTGTTTTTAATCACTTTGAGGAACTTCGGCAGCTTTTGCCTGCCTCTTCTTTTCTAATTGTGCTGTCAGAGACGCTGTTTCTTGGCGCATTTGTTCCAGGTCGGCGGTAATGCGCTCCAGGTTGGCGCCGATGTTTTTCTTGGACTCAGTGTCGATCTGAAATTAAAAACATTGAAAAATTTTTTAAAAATCAAAATTTATGCTTTCAATAATTTCCAGTGATTCAAGAATCACTCTAAGCCTTGTGATATTTCTTCACGCATTGACTGGCTTAATTCTAAATTAAATAATAATAATATTAATATTAACAATAATGATAATAATAATACAAGACTGATGAGCAGATTTTCGCTGAATGAGCGACTGAGTACCGAAAAAACAAAATTAAATAAAACTCCTGAAAAAATAAAGAGCAAAAATGAAAATAAAGAAATTGAAGAGCCAAAAAATGAAGAAAGAGAAGAAGAAAAAAAAGAACAGTCCGAGTTGAAAGTTCTAAAAGCAGAGTGCGACGCCTTGCGGTCAGAGTACGAAGAACTGGTGGCAGAAGTTGGGAAACTGGAGGGGCAGCTGGTAGAGGAGAGGGGGAAGGTGCAGGAGGCAGAAGTGAAGTTCGAGAAGTTCAAGGAGGAGCACAAGGTGAAGAATAAAATATACGAACTGCTGGATGGAGGGGAGAATAATGTGAAGAAGCTTGAGGAGGCTATTGAGGCGGGTAAGGGTAAATTGGTCAGCTTGGCAGAGTAATGGGAGAAGCATCGCGCGCCGCTGATCAATCAGTACCGGGACCAAAGGGACAAAATTTATAAACAAGCTGTGAGTAGAAGGGTTAAAAGTCTTTTGTAAGTATTTAGATGATATTCTGTGTAACTTTGAAACGGTTTGGTGAATTAATTCGCGGATAAGGACTTTTTTTATTCAGAATTAAATTTCCTTCAAGAAAACACTTTGAAATTAAAAAAAAAATTTATTTTAATAATCCGTGACTAATGTTTGCCGATAAATAATAAAAGCAAATTTTAGATTACTACACGGAAAGAACAAGATGACACTGGATACCATCTCAGATTATACTCAGTGACATCTGAGGCGAAAAAAATTTTCAGATGGTAGCTAGTATAATCCAGATTATACTGAATAATATCTGGATTATACTCATTGTAATCTGGAGTATACTCATTTTTATCTGAATTATACTAGCTACTATCTGAAATTTTTTTTCACTCAGTATAATCTGGGATTATATCCAGTATAATCTTGTTCTTTCCGTGTATTATCTCATTAAAACTATTATTTTAGATAATAACTTTTCAGCCGTACTAACTTGTATCCTGGTCAAATGTTGTTTTAATAGTTTTAAGAACAAATTTATTTTATGTTTGTTATTAACTAACATATTTATTATTATAGTTTTAAGAACAAATTTTTTTATGTTCGTTATTAATTAACACCTAAGTTTATCAAGATCAAGTTGTCAGCATGCTAAATCCTTTATTTCCGTTTTTTAATTATCCTAAGTAATTTATAGTTAAATATATAAACAATAATGTTTCTAAGGTTGAAATAATATAATAGTCTTTTTAATAAACAACTTGATGTAGACATTTTGTACTTGTCCCACCAATCACAAATGCCTGTCCCACCAGTCACAATAAAAAAAATTTTTTTAATTATTTCTACGTAGGTAATCAGTCTAATTCTTCATAATATTCAATGTTTGTAGGATAAACTTTGTATTGAGAGGGAAGTATTTTTTAAAAGTTTAGTGGTCGAACTGAAATTAGACTTTAAGTATACCTTTGGTAAGAGAGAAGGATTTTTCAATGCCCCACCAGTCACATTCAGTCAAATAATAATTACGAGAAACTTAAAAAGTAATCGAGGTTTTTGACAAAGAGATGTTGTTAATTAGTTATTCTTCTATATTATAAGATAAATTTTACTATAGTATAAGTTTCAGTCACATAATTATAGTTTATAATTGATGGAATTTCAGAGTCAAATGTCCCACCAGTCACTATGGAATGCCCCTAAAACATCTTTTTTTGTAATTAAAATAAAAAATTACCTGTTCTTCCAGATCTCTAATTTCTCTGACAACAGTCCCAGTCTCCTCTACCAGATTAATCAGCTCCGCACAATCAGTATGCAAAGTAGCCAGCAGCTTGTAAGCTTTCCTCGAAGTTTCATTAGTCTTAGCATCGCGGAATATCAGCTCATCCACGACAGTGAAAGACCGCTCGACTTTTCCGGTCAGAATATTAATCTCCTTCTGAATTTCCCTTGTATCTGCCAGGACCTTGTCAATCTCGTCCTTCTGCTTGCGCACATTGTTAATTATCTCCAAAATCCGCTGCGTGTACGCGGAGCGGTTCATATCCTTAGGGAGCTTTGATACTTCGGATAGCAACTGGGTGTATTGCTGGTCCTTCCGCTGACATTCTTCTAATAACTCGCGCTCTGTTTCTTTCAGCTGGCGAAGTTCGTCCAATTTTTTCTGACTTGTACTCTGAAATTTAAAAAAGAATAATCAAAAGAATTTGTAAAGGTTGACAGAAAAAAAAAATATTGTCTTGTAAATATTTAAATAATATTCTGTGTACTTATTAAAATTTATAGTGAATTTATAAGCTTGAAGAATATTGTTTGAAATTTATCTTATCATTCCGAATTAATCGGGAAATTAAATTTTATTATAAAAAAAGATATTAATTTGATGAAGTAGATAACAGAAAAATGAGAGTAGTTGACCGATTTATCGAAAAGATTACCGTAGATCCGATACTAGTTTACCTCAAAAAATAATATTCATTACTTTTTTTATGATAATTTATTTGACAACTTTACCACCCCATTTTTTTTATATTTAATTGTCTTATTAAATTTCAGATACATTACTAAACAATTAAATGGTTTTTTATTTATGATAATATAGTAATCGTTAATAATAAATGGTATATGTGATTAATAAAAGTTTATTTAGCTAATTATTGGAAATAAATCTCTCAACAACTAAATAACAGTTATTATTTTAATTATTGATTACCGATATATATTTTTTAAATAGTTGATAATATATTTAAATCTTACACTCGACTATTTAATTACTCAAATAATTTTATTTTTATATTTAGATTTCAAAACTTGGTTTTGTTTTTAATAACAAAAGTTATTGGCTTGTAATATTTAAAAAATTAGTAGGGTAAATGCACCAGTTGTTGACCGGTCACCAATTAGTTGACCGATGTATAAAAAAGTTAATTAATTAATATTTTACAAGGGTTTTTTTTTCTTAAAGTATTAAAATAATACAATATGGCATTTAATCATCATAATAAAAAATTACGCAATTAATTGCGCAGTGATTATAGCTTAAAAAAAATATTCTGAGTTTGTTTACAACGCAACCAGCCATAAAGCGGTCAAAAATAACTAGCGTACAATTGGAGAGTGAGTGCATTTCATCATTAATTTAGTGATATTTATCGGCATAATATAAAATATTTTAGTTTTATTATGTTAATTAAAGATCAGATTCCAACTTTTTTGAAAAAATAAAGTTAAATTATAAGTTTTAATATTATTTTAAGACCGGTCAACTATTGGATCCGTCAGAAGCCCTTTACCCAGTAAAAAATTCATTCGGTCATTTATTAGACCCTCTGATTTTATTACAATCCAATTAATGACCGTATATTTATAATACTAACTTCTTCACCTCAAAATTAAATCTGTCAAGTGTTTAAAGTACTTTAGTCATTCAATATTTTGTAAATGTAAAAATAATCATTATAAAATGTATATTTATAATTAAAATAATACTTAGAATCTTTTTTGATTATTAAATTTTATTTTGTTCTAATTTTTTTAGTGAACGGTTATATCAAAGTACGAATTATTAGAAGAAAAAATTGCTAAGCAATTAAAAAAATAAAAAAGAGTTACAAGCTAATAAAAAAGCTTTAATTGAAAAAAAGAAGGAGAAGAATAAAAAAATTTCAAGTGAATCAGAAGAATTATCGTCGTAAAAATGAATTTGTGATTATTTGTGACCTAAAGAAATGTGACTTTATGTTAATTATTGCTATTATTTATATTATTTTATAAAAAAGTACGGTTTAAAATTATATTGTATGTTTAGTTTTGTTAAAGATGTCGTTAATACTTCAAAAGTACTGCATAAATTTAATTACATACATGTAGTTTACAAAATTACTTATAATTATTTGAGCGGTCAATTAATTGGAGAACGGTCGGTCATTTATTGGGTTTCTTCGGTCAATAATTGGTGCGTTTACCCTACATATAGTTTTTTTAATCTTCCAGATATACTTGGGTACATTTTATTTTTTTTTTTTAATTTGTTGGTTGAAAAACCGAAAAATCGTCAGATTGCTTTTCTTAGTATTATTAGAAAAAATCTATATTTACACTAACTATTAAAATAAATTAAACTGAAAAATATTGTGATCATCCAAAAAAAATAGTTTTGATTTCTGAAAAATTTTCCCTTAGATTCAAAAGAAATTTCTTGTTCTACAAAAAAGGTCCTTATCCGCGAATTAATTCGACCAACCGTTTCAAAGTCACACAGAATATCATCTAAATACTTACAAAAGACTTTAAACCCTTCTACTCACAGCTTGTTTATAAAATTTGTCCCTTTGGTCCCGGTACTGATTGATCAGCGGCGCGCGATGCTTCTCCCATTGCTCTGCCAAGTTGACCAATTTACCCTTACCCGCCTCAATAGCCTCCTCAAGCTTCTTCACATTATTCTCCCCGTCATCCAGCAGCTCGTATATTTTATTCTTCACCTTGTGCTCCTCCTTGAACTTCTCGAACTTCACTTCTGCCTCCTGCACCTTCCCCCTCTCCTCTACCAGCTGCCCCTCCAGTTTCCCAACTTCTGCCACCAGTTCTTCGTACTCTGACCGCAAGGCGTCGCACTCTGCTTTTAGAACTTTCAACTCGGACTGTTCTTTTTTTTCTTCTTCTCTTTCTTCATTTTTTGGCTCTTCAATTTCTTTATTTTCATTTTTGCTCTTTATTTTTTCAGGAGTTTTATTTAATTTTGTTTTTTCGGTACTCAGTCGCTCATTCAGCGAAAATCTGCTCATCAGTCTTGTATTATTATTATCATTATTGTTAATATTAATATTATTATTATTTAATTTAGAATTAAGCCAGTCAATGCGTGGAGAAATATCACAAGGCTTAGAGTATAAAATTCTTGAATCACTGGAAATTACTGAAGGCATCAAAGTATTAGGACTCGGTAATTGTTCATTAATTGCCAATTGGTAGCGTGTTTGGTAATCTTTGACATTATCTGTAAAATAAAATTTACACAAATAAATAAAACAAAAAGAACAATGTTAGAAGGAATAATCAGCTGAATTCATTAAAATTTTTAACTTCCCGTTAAGAAAATTGAAAATTTTCCACTCAAGGGAAGTCAAAATAATGTTAAAATTTTTTTTTTACTTTCAGTCTTCCCAATATTCGTCAAAATTCTTTATCTTAATTTAAAATAATTTGAACAATTTAATAATTGATGATTTTTACTTATTTAATAAAATAAATTAAAATTTTTAAATTAAATTATACATTTAAAAATTCCCAGATTTAGCAAAGTTTTTTTAATTTTCTGTAAGATGGCGTTGCGCACCGGATACAGAACTACGTCACTCTCCCGCCAAAATTCAAATTTAAAAAATCATTTCTAATTTAAAAGTTATCTGGACAAATTATTAAGGTCAAGAACTTTCCATTTAATCTAAATTTAATATAAAAAAACTTATTTTATCATACAAATACGTCGGAGACGAGCTTAACAATTGAATTGTAAATAAAATTAATTTTTTATAATTAACTTATTTAAATTATTTTTTTAATTCATTCTTGTACCTAGTGTACAGTAGATAATTATTTTTTTTCTATTAAAGTTTGATATTAAATTATTAAAAAATAGAAAGTAACTTTTGAATAATTAGTGAAAATTTTTATGGATATTTACCATCAGCATTTAGAGAAATAACTTCAACATCGACACTCCGGAATGGAATTTTCCTGTGGCCTCCACTGAGAACTTTGTGACAGTAATGGGGCAACCATGCCCTGGAAAATTGTTGGACCAAAATATTCCCTACTTTTCGTTCCAGCTCGTCGTACCTGCTCAGCAGCAACCCATTTGCTTCCTTTTCGCTGTCTTTTGGCAGCTTGTCTATCAGGAACATAAAGACCCTTCTTAGGTCACTCTCGGAACTGTAAAGGAATGTTTGGTAGCCGATATCTCCTCGATACCCCAAATCCTGTAAATTTAAATTAATAGGAAGTATTAAAAAAAATTTAGGAGTTTTAAATGGTAATGAATGTGTTCATTAATTGAAATTTCAGTATTATTTAGCGATTAAAAAAAGTTTTGAGATATTTGAGAAGTTTTATAACTTAAAATCAAAATTTAACAATTAGAGATTTAAAAAATTTGAAAGTTTGGTTTAAAATTTTAATATTTTATGATTCTTCTGAGCCGACTTATTTAATAAAATTCAATTATTATTACGTGATTTGAGAGGATTTAAGATTATTTTTATAAATTTTAGATTTTCGAATCGTTCCAAGTCTTTCAACAAATTTAAAATTCTAATATTAATTTGTGATTTTAAATTATTGTCAAGAATTTTGAAAATTAAATAACTTCAAATCTTATCAAATTTTTGAATTACGGGTGAATTGAAACTTTTTAAGGATTCAATGCTCAAAAATTGTAAATTTAAACTTCGTAGAAGAATTTGAAATTTTTTATTTTTAAACTTTCCAAATCGCTTTTTTTTTATTAAGAAATTTAATTTTTTTTGAGGATAGTTTTAGAAATTTTCGACAGGCAGTGTTTCAGTGAAAAATAATCATATCAAAATTTTTAAAAATGCCCACAAAAACTCTAAAAATCTAATTATGAAATTTCTTTAAACAAAATTCTAGTTTTGTCAAATTCTTTATAATCATCTATATGATTAAGAGAATAACAAAAATTTTATCTTTGGCGTATTTAGGATAAAATGAGTTTGTTAAATTAAATTTACTATAATTAGAAAGGTCAAGACCTGAATTAGTACCTTTTCAATGTTTCATATGCTTTTCTAAAGTAGTTAATTTATTATGATAAGTTTTCGAAGTAGTTATAAATAGATTCGAATTTCGCAATGAACAAAATTTGTTTATTTGTATGAAAATCAAGTTAGCCGACATTTCAAAATTTTTATATATTTTTTATTGAAAAAATTTCAATCAAACAATTTATAAAAAAAATTGTCACATGTAAAAAAGTTTAAAAACTACAAGTGCAATTTTTTAGAAATATCTTTTTAGTTGTAATTTAATTAATAAAAAAAAATCAAAAATTTTTACACGTCTTTTAACTTAAGTGTCATTTATCCGAACAAAAACAGTTTCACTGTAAAAAAATCGCGCCAAGTCCACGTTCATAAGACTATTAAGAAAAAAAAATTAGTTTTTTCTTTACAAAAAGAGATAGAATAAAAAAATTAAAAAAATTAAAAAATCCAAGTAACCGGTATGATTGTTTATGATTTTCGGAAATTATAAAAAATTTTGTTGTAAATTTAAAAATTTAAAAAAACAATTTTGGAACGTATTTGGTGTGCGTTGTTGCGAAATATTTTACTTTTAATTAAATTTGTAAAATCTATTTACTAGGACTTTAAAAGAATTGAAATGCACAATATGACGCACACCAAGTACGTTCTAAAATTGTTTTTTTAATTTTTAAATTTACAAAAAAGTTTTTTTTAATTTCCGAAAATCATAAGCAATCATATCGGTTACTTGGATTTTTTTATTTTTTTATTTTATATCATCTTTTTGTAAAGAAAAAACTAATTTTTTTTCTTAATAGTCTTATGAACGTGGACTTGGCGCGATTTTTTTTACAGTGAAACTGTTTTTGTTCGGATTTTAGTATTTTTTGTAATTATAATAAAAATTTACAATTGGTACCAACTTAAATCTCGCGTTGGCTGCTTTTTTTATAGCAAACTATTCCCTTGAAGCTACAGTTTATGTAAAAATAATTCCAGCGCACCCTGGCGGGTGTAGATGCAAGCTGTGAAATATCTTTTTTTAACTGTAGTTTCCCATTTAATGAAGGATTACTATGCATTCTCGAATTATTTAGTCTGTGGCAGATCACTTTGCCCATCGAAAAAAAGTCAGGATCGAAATTTTTGCGTTGCTATAGTTTGTGCTGATCAAATTTAGTAATTTCAAGTAGATTAATTGTTATAAGTGAATATAATTAATTAATAACAGTAAAATAAAGTATGAATTACTGTTATAATATACAATTTAGAAAAAAAAAAAAGTACCGTAGAATTAAATAAAATTTTGCAACCTCAAAATACCGTTCTGCTTACAGTAAACCGCCAGTCGGTAGTCTGGCGCTCCGTTGACAACGGATTTGAACGGAACTTGGCGCCAGATTCTACCGAATCTGTGGATTTATTTATTTTATTTTGTACATGTCAATGTTGTTATATGTCAAAAATTAATTTATATAATTAAGAGGCTAAGAAAAATTTTTTAACGGGTATATCTTTATCGTAAATTGGTCTTGATACTTTTTCAGCGATAGTCATTTATGATTTAAATAATTAAGAGAGTAAGGAAAATTTTGTGACGAGGATATTATTATTTTTAAAGGAATTTTTATAGTTTAATTTGGTTTCATCAGAAAGGTCTTGATAATAATTAGTGCCTTTTGGTTTTATATATTTTTTCAGTAGTCAATTTTTTATGTCAAGTTTTTGAAGGAGTTTTTAATAGTTAGTTGGTTCTATAAATTTGTTCCGTCACATTTGTCCTTTGAATTATTTGTAATTGATCCTGTGATAGCACTATTATTTTCAAAATTTATTTAAAAAGTACCCAAACTACGAGTGTGATTAGAAATATCAAAAAATCATTAAGCCATAATTTTCTTATTCTTAATCCGTATATCTCTGCAGTCACGAAGTGACTGCAAATTGCTATTTATTGTAATAATAAAAATCAATTTTACTAAATAATTAAATTACCGAACATATTTGTGCTAGAGTAGCACCGGTGCGAAATCTTGCCGCCATATTAACAGGCAGTGTCCTGGACAATTCAACTCCCGGCTTTATTATCTCCAAGCATCTCACTGCTGCGTTCACAGTCAACTCAGTGGTAAATCTATTTAAATTTGTTATTTCTTCATCTATATCACTGAAGAATAAATATAAAATAATTAATTAATAAATATGATATTAAAATCAGCTGTTTAAAAGTTTTTTTTATTTTTTTTTTATCAACCCAACTAGAACTAAAAAATAACAATGAAGTTGTCAATTTAAAAAATTTTTTTTAAAATAAATTACAATAAAAAAATACTTCTAAAAATTTTCACTTGTAATTTTTATTAATTTTCACATGTGAAATTTTTTAATTATATTTTTTTCATAATAATTTAATTGCTATAAAATTCTAAAAAAATTTTTAATATTTGTCAACCAGTGTCATAAAAATATTCTTAAAAAATTGCCTTTTTAGCTTTTCAAAATGAAAATTAATTTAGCAGACATTTTTTAACAAAAATAAATTATGGAAAAAAAATTGACATGTAGAAATTTTAAAAAGTTAAAATTGCAATTTTTTTAAAAATAATTATTCAAAACAAATTTGTTTTGTTAAATAAAATTAAAAAATTGTTAAGACTGCTAACTTTAAAATCATCTTTTTAAATCTTCTTTATGTTATTCTTATTTTTTTTTTTTTAATAAGAAAAATTCCAAAAATTGTCATGAAAATTAAGTTACCCGACATCTGAAAATTTTTAGAATTTTTTTATAGAAAAAATTATTATAAAGAAATAAAAAAAAAATTTCATTTGTAAAAAACTTGAAAAACTGAAAGTGCAATTTTTAAAAAATATTTTTTTGTTCTAATTTAATTATTGAAAAAAAATTAAAAAATTAAAACCGTCAGCTAACTTTAGTATTATAAAACTGTCTGCTAATTTTATTTTCATTAATAAATACAAAAAATTATTTTCAGATTCTGATTAATTTTGTATAAACAAAAAAGTTTTTAACTTACCAGCCGATTTGACGCAAGGAATGGATAATAATATTGTCAACTTCTTCCATCTTGGTGAGTTGTTTTTATTTCTTTAATTACTTATTTATTTAATTTAATTATTCTTCTTTATTATTGTCATTTAATTTTATTTTTTAGGCCCGAGTTGTCTTGAAGTGTTGGATTGTTTTGATTATTTTGGAGGTTCATGAGGGGTGTGATCATCTGTGAGGTTAGTAGCATAGATTTCTACTACACCGAGAATATTTTTTTATAGTTGGTAAGAGAGAATTCTGAAGTTGGTAATTGGTTCAAATTTATAATTTTTTTAATTTTTTAAAGTTGGTACCTCGGGTGCCATTGGGATTTTTCTGATTTTTCAAGTTTTTTAGAGCTTGTTATGCTTCCATCTAGTGGATGTTATTTTTATTTATTTAAAACTTTACTTACTGTAGTTCTTTCGCCCGGGAGTATTAAAATACTCGGTTTCAGTGCGGGAAAGGAATAATTTCAAATAAAAGAATTCTATTTAGACGTAATTTAATTTTGATCAAAATTATTTAGTTGGTTCCAATTTATTATTCGAGTTGACAAAATATTAAAAGCTTCAAAATATAAAATTGAGGTTTACAATGACGTGATCTTAGCAATCTAATCTCTCGATGAGAAGTGTCGTTACATAGTTTTTCCGAAGATCTTCAAACTCCGTTCTTCTCCCACCATAACTTCCACACATACATCCACTCTAAGGAATATATAAATACATACATTTTCTACTACATATAAATGATCCTTATACACTAACATGTATTTTCTCTATATCTATATATATTTACTTCAGCCGATCGGCCTGAAAGTTGGCCTTCACTTATATATACATCATTTAATATTTACTAGTTTCAATATTTCGTTTGAATTCGCGCTCTCATAATAGATAGCGCTCTAATAACAGGTAGCGTCACCTGTTGGATGCACTGGGTGCATCACAAGCTAAAGCTACCAAAAAAAAAAAAAAAGCTATTGAAGAAATGGCTAAAATATTATAATAATTAAATGAATGAATTATTTTAAAAATAAAGTAAATAATTATAAAAAAGGCGCGCAGTAGCCTATCGGATCCGGCCCTCGCTATCAAAGCATTGGACCGGGTTCGAATCCGGCGTACACCAATGATGAATATTTTCAATATTTAAGTGTATTATTCTGCTCAGCCCAAGAAATACAAACGAGTTCCAATCTCAAAAGTTTACCCCCTACCGTAGTCGCTCATGACCTTAGTAGTTTATGCGACTTTAAACAAAATTAAAAAAAAAAAAAAAAAAATTAATAAAAAATGTGAAAAATCTTTTAAATAATATTAATAATAATACGTAAATTTTTTATAAAATAAATAAATTAATAAATGACGACAAAGGTGCGTATTTAATAATTTTTAATAGTAAAATAATAGCTATTACACTGATTGCTGCTATCATTAGTGCTTTGTAAATGATAATTTAAGTGATAAGTTTATTTAAAGACACAATTGAAGCTTTCCGATGAGAGAATAATTTTTTATTGTGTTATAATAGTAAAAAACCCGAGAAAAAATATTTATATATAATTATATATATTTACAATTAATTGTAAATTTTTTTAGAGATATTAGATATAATTATATAAAATTTTGTCATTAGATATTGAATTACTTTTATTTTTTCGTAGAAAGAAATTGAGGTTCTTACGTCCTTTATTTCCATTAAATAATTGATAATTGAAAAAATTGATCATTTTTTCAATAAATGCAGAAACATTGACACGCATCAGTTCAAAGATTGAATTATTTAATTTACAGAATATACTTTTAAGAAAAGAGATTTGGTAAGATTAAAAATAAAAAATTGTAAATATTTTTAAATTCTTCCATTTTTTCAAGAATTCTTTAAAGAAATTTAAAAACTAGAATTTTAGAGCTTTTTGTGCATTTCTAAAAGTTTTCATATACTTTTATAATTTTATTTTGCTTTATTATAATTATAATTATAATTATAATTTTGCTTTAATTTGAACAAAACAATCTTGTTACTAATTATCAAATAATTATTTAAATCTGGTGCTGTCAAACTAACTTAATGGCAGTATAACAACATCACTTGGCAAATTATCGACTTACTGGTATTAATCATGTGCAATTGCTGTACCGTTTATAATAATAATAATAATTATTGTTATTCTTATTATAAATATTATTATTTTTTTTCTCTTTAATTTTATTAATCACTATTATTTTTTTGTTTTTGTTTGCAATTGCTAACACATCAATGCTCTACTCATTTAGCAAGCTATCTATTAAATTTATAATTAATATTAATATTCTATTAAATATGAAATCACTATGTTAGCTGTAAGTCATCTTGCTATATATCAAAAATTGTTTTTTTTATATACTTTTGGCTATTGGGTTTGTTTATTTAAATTAATAAATAAATAAATATAATTATTTTTTACTGAAAACACTGTCCATCGAAAATTTCTAAAACTATCCTCAAAAAAGTGAAATTTCTTATTAAAAAAAGCGATTTGGAAAGATTAAAAAGTAAAAGACTAGTAAGATTAAAAGTAAAAAATTTTAAATACTTTCAAATTTTTCTATGAAGTTTAAATTTTCAATTTTTGAGCATTGAATTCTAAAAAAGTTTCAACTCACCCGTGAGTCAAAGATTTGATAAGATTTGAAGTTATTTAATTTTTAAAATTCTTGTCAATAATTTAAAATCACAAAATAATATTAGAATTTTAAATTTATTGAAACAATTGGAACAATTCGAAAATCTAAAATTTATAAAAATAAATCCTCTCAAATCACTTAATAATAATTTAATTTTATTATATAAGTCGGCTTAGAAGAATTATAAAATATTAAAATTTTAAACCGAACTTTAAAAATTTTTAAAATTGCTAAATTTTGATTCCTGGAGCGATTTGTACAATTCAAAATTAATTAATTTTTAACAATACTTTTAAATCACTAAACAATATCTGAATTCCATTTCTTAGGACCATTTTTAACGATTTTAAATTATAAAATTTTTTTTAATCGCCAAATAATACTAAAATTTTGATTCATGAACACATTTATAACCATCATTCAAAACTCCTAAATTTTTTTTAATACCTCCAAAATACTTTTTAATTTTTATCAACAATTCAGAAAGATAAAAAAATATTTAATTTTTTTAAACGCTTTTCTCAATAAAAAAATTATATGACTTTTTATAAAATATCGATAAAATTAATAATTACTCTAATCAATTACAAAAATAAACCCGCGTTATTACCTATCGACTTTACGATAAATATATTTTAAGAAATAATTGATAAGCTTATTAATGATCTCTTTAATATAATCAAAAATTTTAGTACCCTAAATATAAATTAATTCTTGAAATTTTTCTCGAGTGAAGTGTAATACCTTAACTTAAAAAAAAAAAAATTCCACGGCTATTAATCTAAAGTTCTAGTAAATTCGGATCGTTAATAAGCCATTAGTTAATTACACTTAAAAAATTGTGAATTGTAAGTTATTATTATGATTTATGAGAAGAAGCGAGGCCACGTAGAAACAAAGCTATTGAAAAATATATAACGTGGAACAAAGAGCAAGCGGCTTCAGTTAATTATCCGACGCGAAGAATAATTTTATTGGGTTTGACCCATCAAAAAAATATTTAATAATTATTGAAAAAAATTTTGTCAATTAATTAATTTTATAGTAATTGATAAATTAGATAGTAATTTTTTAAGCTGAATAAAAATGAGGATACTGGTGAAAGTTCTGCTTGTGATGGCCGCGTGTCTGCCATTTTG
The DNA here is from genome assembly GCA_905319865.3 of Cotesia congregata. Classification (NCBI taxonomy): domain Eukaryota; kingdom Metazoa; phylum Arthropoda; class Insecta; order Hymenoptera; family Braconidae; genus Cotesia; species Cotesia congregata. The sequence continues at coordinate 2,202,044 of CAJNRD030001116.1, forward strand.
TTGTGCGTCTTCAGTTCGCGACTCGACTCTTTATCTTGAAGTATGGAGAAGCGTCTGGCGGTTCGCTGATGAATCCTACACCAACGGGATATATGTTAACAGATTTTACCACTGCGTCGGGACTCCAATTACGAGTAATGTAATCCTTACCAGCGCTAAATGCATCTCACGGTAAGTTTGTAATTTTAGGGTTAAGTCTTTGGACTGAGTGTCCAAGTTTGATTATTTAGAGGAAGTTTAAGTTGTAAAAAAATTTATTTTCTCCTGCAAATAAATAAAATTGAAATTAGTGGAAGATTATGACGTAATTATATCCGGAATGTCTTTAGTATTTATCTGTCCACACTATTTAATAATAATTTTTCATTCTTCGTAAAATTTTATTTCTTCATTTATTAATTTATTTAACTGAAAAATCTAGCCTATATTATGTCAGTCGTTAATTTATTGGGTATGACGCAAATTACCCAATCAAAATGGCGTAAAATAAAAAGTTAAGTTGGCAAAATGAAAATAAAATTAATTCGACGTAACATCCTTACCATCCGTCGAAAAACTCAAACCCTGTACCCTCACAATCTTATAATTTTCAAATGCATTAGAAATTAGATGTTTAAATTATTTAAATCATTAGAATTATTGCAAAAACCTCCTCAAAACTAAAATTCAAAATTCTGGGCAATATGAATGCTCCAAATTACCCAGTGTATTAATTTTATTAAGATTTTTAATAAATTCTGGGCATTGTGAATGCTCTAAATTGCCCAGTGTATCTACAGTTAATTTTTTAAAATTAATAAAATTTAATAATTAATATAACTAGTAAAGTTATTTTGCTACTGCGGAATAGGACTTAATTTTAGGACTACCCATATGATATGGTACTCGAGTTGAAGCTTATTTAAAGAGCGTTCAGATGCAATTTAGATATATTTTATAAGTTACTCAATTTCAAAGTTATTTGGGTGTGAAAGTGAAAAAATATGAATTTTTATAATTTTGAAAATTTTAAAATCCTGGCATTTCTAAATAATTTTAAGACTACACATATGATATGGTACTAAAATTAAAGTTAATGTAGAGCTTTCAGATGCAATTTACAGAGATTCAATAAGTTATTTCATTTCAAAGTTATTCGTGTTAGAAAGTGAAAAAATATAAATTTTTATAATTTTTAAAATTTTTAAATCCTCCCGAGAAAAAATGTTTCTATATAATCATATATAATTGTATATGATCATATATGATTATATATGGAATCACATATATAATTATATAGAATTATATATAATCATATATAATTATATAGAATTATATATAATCATATATAATTATATAGAATTATATATAATCATATATAATTATATAGAATTATATATAATCATATATAATTATATAGAATTATATATAATCATATATAATTATATAGAATTATATATAATCATATATAATTATATAGAATTATATATAATCATATATAATTATATAGAATTATATATAATCATATATAATTATATAGAATTATATATAATCATATATAATTATATAGAATTATATATAATCATATATAATTATATAGAATTATATATAATCATATATAATTATATAGAATTATATATAATCATATATAATTATATAGAATTATATATAATCATATATAATTATATAGAATTATATATAATCATATATAATTATATAGAATTATATATAATCATATATAATTATATAGAATTATATATAATCATATATAATTATATAGAATTATATATAATCATATATAATTATATAGAATTATATATAATCATATATAATTATATAGAATTATATATAATCATATATAATTATATAGAATTATATATAATCATATATAATTATATAGAATTATATATAATCATATATAATTATATAGAATTATATATAATCATATATAATTATATAGAATTATATATAATCATATATAATTATATAGAATTATATATAATCATATATAATTATATAGAATTATATATAATCATATATAATTATATAGAATTATATATAATCATATATAATTATATAGAATTATATATAATCATATATAATTATATAGAATTATATATAATCATATATAATTATATAGAATTATATATAATCATATATAATTATATAGAATTATATATAATCATATATAATTATATAGAATTATATATAATCATATATAATTATATAGAATTATATATAATCATATATAATTATATAGAATTATATATAATCATATATAATTATATAGAATTATATATAATCATATATAATTATATAGAATTATATATAATCATATATAATTATATAGAATTATATATAATCATATATAATTATATAGAATTATATATAATCATATATAATTATATAGAATTATATATAATCATATATAATTATATAGAATTATATATAATCATATATAATTATATAGAATTATATATAATCATATATAATTATATAGAATTATATATAATCATATATAATTATATAGAATTATATATAATCATATATTAGGGTTAATAATTGGATGGGTGACCGCTGGTGTTATAGCCATAAAATTAGATCTAGATATTTTTTTTGCATTTTGATCAGTTACACAGAATTGCGTAGGACCATATTAAATACTCTATCCATAAAATTAACCCAATAATTAATTAGATGTAATAAATCTATAATTAAATATTGTTATATATAATTATATATAGTTATATATAATTATACATAATTATATATAATTAGATATGATTATATTTGACCATTTTTCATATATAATCATATATAACCAATTTATATATAAATATATATAATTATATATAAATATTTTTTCTCGGGCTGGCAGAATATAGCAAAATTTCTTGAAAGTTCCATTATGAGAACCAATGAAACAGTTAGATTTCTATAAAATCTACTAAAAATAATAAAATTTCAAAATTTAATTATTAAAAAATTAGGTTTTATTTAATGATAAACTGGATTATTAATGTACAAATCATACAGATCCTTCAATTAGCGTGTAAGGCACGGAAAATTGAATAGGCCAGTCGTAAACTGGCTGTTCAACACTGGCAAAATTTTCGTCGGCAATTTTCATAAGCTTGTCTGCATCAGCTTCAGAAACAGCATTTATTAATCCATAATAGTTGGTGTGATTGGTAGTTCCGTTGATGGTGCCCCAAAACACAAACTCTTTCATTTTCCGTGGCTTCAACAATTTCGGATCTGTATACGGAAAAAAACATTGCTTGACTGGCGAAAACAATTTTTGGCTCAAGAAAATTTGTTGGGTGTCTGAAGGAAGACCGAAGTTGTGTTGGCGGAAGTAAAAATTTTTCTTGAAATTATATTTTTGATAGAAGTAATTTTTTCTTAATTCAAATTATCATAAATACTTGATACAACAAATTTTTATATATGAGTGAGATTTTTAAATACTTAAGGGAAGCAGCGTTACCTACTTCAGCTGAAAAAAAATTTTCGGCAAATTTATTTCCTGAGAAGACAACAAAAATCCAAATATATTTTCTTTACTATCCGATAGATGGCGTTGCACACCAGATATAATACTACGTCACTCTCCCGCCAAAATTCAAATTTTAAAAATAAATTTCCAATTTAAAAATTACCTAGACAAATAAATTAAATATTTTTTTATTTTGTTAATAATCTTCACTAAAAATTAAAAAAAAAAAAACATGCAACTTATCTATTAATTTTTAGTAAAAAAATTAACGCAAGTTTTTTATTCAAAACTTAATTTAACAAAATAAATGTTGTCTAGTAATACGACAGATATTTTTTTTTTTATTAATGCAATATAATCTAAAATAAATAAAAAATCTGGTTGACGTCGGCTTGAATAATCAACACTTATAACTTGTCCAGGTGTTGGTAAAGTATTGGTGGTAAATATCATTAGTATTTATCTATCCACGCTTTTAAATAATTATTTTTTCCACAAATAATTTTTTGTAAAATTTTATTTCATTTATTAATTTATTTAATTGACAAATCTAACCTATATTATGACAGCCGTTTATTTATTTCTTCATGAGACACCAAAAACCCAGATATATTTTTTTGACTATCCGTAAGATGGCGTTGCGCACCGGATATAATACTACGTCACTCTCCCGCGAAAATTCAAATTTAAAAATTACCTAGACAAATAAATTAAATAATTTTTCTTCTTTTTCTTAATAACTTTCACTAAGTTTTAAAAAAAATATAATTAAAAAATATGCAACTTGTTTATTCTTTCAATTTTATATTAATTTTTGATTATAAAAAAATTAATACAAGTTTTCTATTCAAAACTTAATCTAACAAAATAAATATTGCACGCCTCATAGCGCGAAGCGCGTTTTTAATATTTATTATTTTTCTCAAATAATTTATTATTCTTCATAAAATTTTGTTCTTCAACCAATGAATGTAACCTATGTACATTATATCAGCCGTTTAATTATTTTATGACACTAAGAACCCAAAAATATTTCTTTGACTATCCGTAAGATGGCGTTGCGCACCGGATATAATACTACGTCACTTTCCCGCCAAAATTCAAAATTAAAAAAATAATTCCTAATTAAAAATTCACCTGGACAAATTAAAAAATTGCCTAGACAACGAAATAAAATATATGTATCCTTTGCTTTGTTAATAATATTCACTAAACTTAAAAAAAAAAATTAAAATTGCTTCCAGCTTCTACTTATCGAAGAACAAACCCGACATTTACCTTTATGGAGGCTACAACCAAACAGAGACAATGATCGACAGAACTTCGCCGTTCTTCGTCCACTTCATGGTAAACGAAATTCAGTCTCTCAAAGAATACAGCCCTATGGTTTTCGAAGTCCGTCAGGTTTTCCGTCCGGAAGTCTCCGATGTCTTTGACTCCAAGACGGATATCGCTTACCTGGTCCTCAAAGACCCGATTTACCTGGACAAAGGCCTTGAATTCGTAAAACTGGTTGACAATGATCGCAATAGAGTTTACAATAACTGCACCATGGTGTCCGCCAACCGGAGCAATACTAAGCGCTCGATTAATCTTACCTGCAATTTTACATCTAACGACAACTCCGATCATTTGCGTTGCCATCCTGTTAACAATCCTCATGACTTACGCGTAAGTTCTGAAATAATCAATTTAAATTATTACAAAACAATGGAATATTTATTTATAATGAATATACTTAACAGGTGTTTTTCGACCCAGGCAGCCCAATCTTTTGCGAAGAAAATAATTCTACTGGTTTTGTACAAGTCGGATTTGTGGCTAAATATCCTTATTTGTTTCCTCAGTATGCTTTCACTAATCCGATGAGACTCCAACCTGTTAAAAAAATTCATTGAGTTAAATAAGGAACTTTTAACTATAATTTTTTATTTTTATTATTACATAATATTAATGCAATAACTACTTATTGTTAATTATTATAACTAGCAACCTTGCTGTCACTATGTGACTTGTGAACTATAAATAAATAAAATTTTGCTTTATTAAATAATGAATTTCGTTAAATTGCCCTGTACTTTCTTAAATATTGACATTTTTAAAGATATAAGCTCATCCTGATGTTACACTCATCAAGAGCTTTCATTTGAGTACCCACATGCATTTTTGATATATTTTTTATATATACATATATATAATATATATAAATATATAAAATATATGAAAAATTGATGTGGGTACTCAAATGAAATGTCTCAATGAGTGTAATGTCGGGGTGAGCTTATATCTTTAAAAATGTCAATAGTTCACAAGATACAAGATCATTTCTTAAGTATTGATATTTTTAAAGATGTAAGCTCATCTTGATGTTACACTCATCAAGAGCTTTCATTTGAGTACCTACATGCATTTTTAATATATTTTTGATATATACATATATATTGTATATATAAATATCTAAAATATATGAAAAATTGATGTGGGTACTCAAATGAAAGGTCTCGATGAGTGTAATATCGGAGTAAACTTATATCTTCAAAAATGTCAATAGTTCACAAGACATAAGGTCATTTTTTAATTAATGAGAATTGATTTAGCATATATTTAATAATTTTATAAAGTTTGTTAATAAAAAAATAATGGCAAAAAAAATTTTTAAAAATGAAAAAATGCAATTTTTTAAAAATCTTTTTTTTTTAATTTAATAACATTAAATTTTGATATATTTTTCATATATACATATATATAATTCATATTTTAAAGATATAAACTCATCCCGATGTTACACTCATCAAGACCCTTCGTTTGAGTACCCACATGAATTTTTATATATTTTTCATATATACATATATATAATATATATAAATATATGAAAAATTGATCAGGGTACTCAAATGAAAGATCTCGATGAGTGAAATTTGAGGGTGAGCTTATATCTATAAAAATGTCAATAGTTCACAAGATACAAGGTCATTTCTTAATTATGTGTCTAGAGATAGAGAATTTATGAATGCAGCACAAATACTTATCATCATAAATTGATTATCGGTGAGAATGATATGAAACCTTGAAAAGGCATAAATTCAAATCAAAACCTTTGCAATGACACTAAATTTCACTAAAAAAAATCGATTTTATCATATGACTATCTTGAACATAAAATTTTTCTTATTCTATTAATAATATAGATACCTTTTTTGAAAATTTGTCAGTCCTTCTAAAAAAAGTTAAGCTAGATTAATAATCTTTAATTATTTAGAAAAAAAATTTTTTAATGCTAAAATTTAAAAAAAAAATTTTTCTTTGACAAAAAAATTTTAGCATTGAAAAATTTTATTAAAAACAATTGTGTAATTATAGAAAAATTATCTAATATAAATAATTGTATCTTAATATAGTAAATAATTTATTAAAAATAATTTTCTGAAATAAAATAATTTAATTAATCAACTTGAAATTTTATTATATAATAAAAAAAAAAAAAAAAAAAAAAACAAATTATCAAATACATATTTTACAATCTATATTTCCGTAGTCAAATTCCAAAATTTATTTAAATAGTATTAAATACTATCAATTAATTATTAATAATTAATAACAAAAAATAATAGTAATTGTATTAACAGGTAATTTACACTTTCGACAAGTAATGCAAGAGATGTACAGTAGATTCTGTACTCGCAATTACACTGGGATTCCCGTTAAAGTCGGTTATATTCAGAGATATTATCGGCTTGGTGTCGAGCTTCACCGTCCTGAATAAACCCACCCGGAAATTAATGGTGTCCAGGTCCTTGAATTCATTGAAATATTTGAGGCACAGTGTACCTGTAATTAATTTTAATTATTTTATTATTTTATTACAATTATTTGTAGGTGTATTAAGTGAAAGAAGTTTTCTGCGCTCGCGCGATAGAACACACTCTTTGCTCATAGCCTCAACCTCACTCAGTGGGGAATCCCCTATATTTAACCGTCGGTAATACTGCAATGGCGCGTAAGTTTGAAAATAGCAAAAAATATAAATTTAATTTTTTAGTATTTGCAAAAATTACAAAAAGAATTTTTTTCATTTGAAAAACTACAGAATTTTTTAAAGTAAGTATAAAAAATTATTTCATAATTTAAATTAATTTTTTTAACATTAATTATACTGATAAAAAAATTATTTTATCTGAAACGAAATTATTTTAGTACTTCAAATCTAAACATAATGTAATTTTTTTATAAAGCATAGTAAATATTGTAATATTATTATGATTTGAATAACTATGTTTAATATCTTATATTTAACCAGCTTAAATATATTTTTATATAATTTTATAATTTTATTAAACTTTAATTGTTGCCTAACGGCGTTACAATTACCCGTTATAGCCCGGGTATGGCTTTACAAAACTCCTTTTCTCTCTTTCTTAACATCAGCGACTCAGATTTGAAACAAAATAAATAAAATAAAACAAAACAAAACAAAACATTAAAAGCTAAGAACTCAAAAAGATAAAGAAAAATAAACAAAATCAGAAAACCATCATGTCAATCCCCTGTTCCCAACTCTTTCCAGCCATCCTTTCATCCATTCTATCGCCCCTTTTTCCAGATTCATGAACTGTTCCTCATTTCCTTCCCATCTTACAATTTTTTCACATCTACTCGTTACATGCTCCATCGTTTCGTTTTCTTCTTTGCATAACCTACATTTTCTATCTTCTTCATCTAACCAATATCTGCTTCCTTTCCATTCACTGCCACATCTTATCTTTGCTGCTATTCTTTTTTTCTCCAATTTCCATCCCTCTCTTTCCCTCCAATATTCCGGCATACCTTCTACGATTCTCTTCTTGTAATCCTGATTGAAGTTTGAGTTCTCTATCCCCGTTCTTCTCTCCTGTTTCTGTGCCGAGAAGTCTCTCTCCTTCAGCTTTCTGCTCATTTCCTTTCCCTGCCGCCACTCCAACTCCAGTCCTGCCGATGACCATCCACATCTCATGAGATAGCTCTCCCTTTCTACATCTTTTATCTTTCCTAGAGCCGTCCTTCTTCCTCTCTCTTCACAGCATTTTTTCACTAACGTCCTTTCTCCGTTGAATCTTAATTTTTCCTCAAACTTTAACGCTCTGTATCCCGTACTGACCCTTATCTTTTCCAGATCCAGCTCTTCCCTCACAATATACCCTGGTACCTGCCTACCTACCCCCATTATCCATCTTCCGTACTGCTCTTGCAGTCTTTCCACCTCCTTTCTCTCATTCCAACCCCACAATTCTGCTCCGTACATCAGGATGCTTTTCACTATGCTGTTAAAGAGAAGCGTCCTCCATTTAAGTCTTCCTCCAAATTTCCTTTCTCCTAATCCCCATACTCTTCCCATTGCCTGCCTCGCTGTCCTCACCCTTTCCTTGACGTGGTCCTTCGCAACATTATTTCTCATAAATATATATCCTAGATAGCTGAAATTCTTTACCTCTTCTATATCCTCTCCCTCCCACTTCCATGTTCTCTTCTTCCTTCTTCCTCTCCCTCCTCCTTTGCTGAATTTCATCATTTTAGTTTTCCCTACATTGACCTCTAGTTTTCTCTTCTTGAAGTATCTCTCCCCTAGCTTCATCATCTCCCTCATTTCTTCTTCGCTTTCTGCCACCATGGCCGTATCATCCGCGTATGCCAGTGTCCAGATTTTTCTCCCTCCCACCTGTCTCCTTCTCATATGATCTTCCATATCTGCCACGTATATATTAAAAAGGGTAGGGCTCAAAGGACACCCCTGTCTCACTCCTTTCTTCGTCCAGAATCCCTCCGATAGTTCTCCCCCTACTCTAACCCTGCACTTCGTCTCCTTATAAATCCTTCTCACCTGCTCAATAAGTCCTTCCTCTAATCCTATATTTTCCATTGCCTTCAATAACTCTACTCTATCTAGTTTATCAAAGGCTGCTCTTAGATCCAGAAACAATACATATGCAGCTCCTCCTTTCTCCTTTATTATCTTGTCTATCCAGTGCTTTAGGGTAAATACGTGGTCCATACACCCTCTTCCCTTCCTGAACCCCGCCAGATTTTCCTCAAACCCTTCTTTCTCTTCTACCGACTTCAAGATTCTCTCATTCAAAATCGAGGCATATATTTTATACGCCGTGCTTGTGAGAGTCACCCCCCTGTAATTATCCAAACAATCTTTTTCTCCTTTCTTAAAAATCGGAGTTATAATCCCTTCCCTCCAATCTTCCGGAAAGTATTCTCCTCTCCACACTTCTCTTATAATCTCTCTTATTCTGCACCTGATCTTTCCTCTTCCATATATCCACGCTTCATTTTTTATTTCATCCCCTCCTTCCGCTTTCCCTTTCTTCAGCTTCGCAATCTGCCTGTCAATTTCTTCATCTGATGGTTCCGTCTCCCATTTACTTTCTCCCGTCCTGCCCACCTCCTTTAGAATCTCTGGTTTTTCTCCTACCCCGTCTAATCCTTTCCAAAAGTGGTTTTTCCACTCTTCTATTGTAAACTTTTCTGTTACACCCTCTTTCTTCTTCAAGTCTCTTCTCAGAAATTCCCATGCCTGTTTCTCATTCTTTATCCTTCCAAGTTTTTTCTCCATCTTTTCTTCCCAGCTCTTTCTCTTCCTCTCCAAAAGATCTCTATATTTCTTCCTCAGCTTAGTCAGCATCCCTGCTCCCCTTTTCTTCTTTATTTCTCTATTCAAATCTCTTTTAGATCGCCTGCACTCCTCATTCCACCATCCCTTTAACCCCCTGTTGTGCTTTACTGGAAACGTAGAGACTTGGAGAGGTACGAAGAGAAGGAGGAACGTATAGAGTGGAAAGAACAGAGAGGTGAAGAAAGGTGGAGAGAACTGAAGGAACAGGTGGGAAAATGTTGTGTCAAAAAAAAAAATATATTTTTATATATTAAATATTTTTCAAAATTCATCAGTTTTTATAAGATATTGGCACTTAAGTAATATGACTATCAATTTGTGATATTTAATATTATATTTTCAATGAAATTAATAAATCAAACCTTCGGTATGATAAATAATAATAATTTGAGCTTATACATTTAATTTCAAAGAGATTCATCCATTATCTATATTATTAAGAGAATAAGATAAATTTTATGTTCAGGATAGTCATATGATAAAATCGATTTTTTTTAGTGAAATTTAGTGTCATTGCAAAGGTCTTGACTTAAATTTGTGCCTTTTCAAGGTTTCATATCATTCTCACCGATAGTAAATTTATTATGATAAGTATTTAAGCTGCATTCGAAAATGCTCTATCTCTAGATACATAATTAAGAAATGACCTTGTACCTTGTGAAATATTGACATTTTTAAAGATATAAGCTCATCCCAATGTTACACTCGTCGAGACCTTTCATTTGAGTACCCACATCAATTTTTTATATATTTATATATATGTATATATATATATATTATATATATACATATATGAAAAATATATCAAAATGCATGTGGGTACTCAAATGAAAGCTGTTGATTAGTGTAACATCGGGATGAGCTTATACCATTAAAATATATATTATATATATGTATATATGAAAAATATATAAAAATGCATGTGGGTACTCAAATGAAAGCTCTTGATGAGTGTAACATCGGGATGAGCTTATATCTTCAAAAATGTCAATATTTAAGAAAGTACAGGGCAATTTAACGAAATACATTATTTAATAAACCAAAATTTCCTTCATTTATAGTTCACAAGTTATGGCCGTCACATAGTGACTGCAAGGTTGCTAATTTTTTTTTATTTCTGTAAAATTATATTTTTAGCAGTTACTCGGTGATAAATTAAATAACAATGTATTGCAGTATTACCAACGATATTTTTTTTTTTTTTTCAATTTTTTTATTAATTTTTTTTAATAAAAAAGTCTTCATCAAATTTTTTGACAAAAAACTTTTTATTAAATTTCAGATTCAAATTTATAACAAAAAACTTTTTATTAAATTAAAAAAAAATTTTTTTTATTAATTTTTTTAATAAAAAACTTTTCATCAAATTTTTTCATTTATTTTTATTTAAATAATAAAAATTATTAATAAATATTACCGTCAGTAAGTCCCATAATTATCAAATTTGAATGCATGATAATAGAAGAGACAGGAATCTGGAACCGCCGGTAGGGGCCGCGAGTGCTGTAGTTCTCATCCGACATCTTGGTTCCCAGACCGTCGAACAAAATATACAGGTGTTTGTTATCCGCAACAAAGGCAACTTTGTTTATCGCAATGTACCTTATGAACAAATCAGTGGCCTCAATCTTATCCGGATGCAATTTGTAGAACTCGGTAATTGTTATGTTCCGCCTCCCGTTCTCTAGGAAGTCTATTGTGTAGGTAAATATGTATATCGAGTCCGCCAACGCTTTCAGTATCAACTACAATTTTTAACAAATTTATTACTAATTTTATTAATTAATTATTAAAATTATTATCTTACTCCGTTATCGTCGTGGTACATTGCCAATATTTTTCTCGTACAATCGCCGTGGTTAGGACAGCAAAAGTCGAAGGAACGCTTGACTGATAGATGAGGGGCGTTCCATTCGTGTTCCGTGATTCGACAGTTCCACTCAGAGAAAAAACGATGCGTTAATCCAACGCTGAAATTAAAATAAAAAAAAAAATTTATTTATAATTAGCAACCTGGATGATTCAAAAAATTTAAATTTTAATTATAATTTTAAAAAAATAATTTTTTCAATAGAATTTTTAATAAAATTCTCTTAAAAAAAATCTTGCACTTGAATTTTAAATGAATTTTTTTTCTTTCATTTAAAAAAAAAATGTTTTTATGAATTTTTTAATAAAATTCTCTTGTAAAAAATGTTTTTAATGAGAAATTTAAAGGAAAAAATAACAAAAAGTTTTAGTATTTTTTTAGAGCTAAATAGGGTAAATGCACCAATTATTGACCGATTAAGGTTTTCTTTTTCTGTATTAAGCTATAAAAAATCTATTAACCTACTAAAAATAATTTGTAATGGATTTTATTAAAGTTAAATACTTAATTAATAATAATTAATATTAATTTATAATAAAAATTAACAAAATTATATTAATTTTGTTATTTGAATCTTGAAATACTAAAATCACCAATTATTGACCGAAGAAACCCAATAAATAACCGACCGTTCTCCAATTAATTATAAGTAATCTTGTAAACTACATGTATGTAATTAAATATATGCAGTACTTTTAAAGTATTAACGACATCTTT
>CAJNRD030001116.1:2221513-2250406 GCA_905319865.3 Cotesia congregata
ATATATTTTTGATAATACATATGTATAATATATATAAATATAATAAATATATAGAAAATTGATGTGGGTACTCAAATGAAAGCTCTTGATGAGTGTAATGTCGGGGTGAGCTTATATCGTTAAAAATTTCAATAATTCACAAGATACAAGGTCATTTCTTAATTAATGAAAATTAATTTAGCATATATACATATATATATAATATATATTTTAAAGATATAAGCTCATCCTGATGTTACACTTATCAAGAGCTTTCATTTGAGTACCCACATGCAGTTTTTATATATTTTTCATATATACATATATATTATATATAAATATATGAAAAATTGATGTGGGTACTCAAATGAAAGGTCTTGAGGAGTGTAATGTCGGGGTGAGCTTATATCTTGAAAAATATCAATAGTTTACAAGATACAAGGTCATTTCTTAATCATGTATCTAGAGGTAGAGTATTTTTAAATGCAGCCTAAATACTTATAATAAATTGACTATCGGTAAGAATGATATGAAACCTTGAAAAGGCACAACTTCAAGTCAAGACCTTTGCAATGACACTAAATTTTACTAAAAAAAAAATGATTTTATCATATGACTATTTTGGAGACAAAATTTTTCTTATTCTCTTAATAATATAGATAATTTATTACAATAAAAAAATTTAATTAAGTTCTTATTACTTATTTAAGAAAAATTTTCTAATTTTTTTAAATAAATTATGAACTAAAATTTTAATTTTTTAAGATAAAAAAAAATTTTTTTGTAATTTTTAAAATTCATTTTTTGTAAAAAAATTATATAATTTTTTTTTTTCTCAAAAAATTAAATTTTAATTCATAACAAATTTATTAAAAAAAATTTTTTTTTTTTTTTAAATTTTAAAAATTAAAAAAAAACTTACTCCAAATACTAGTACAAGTAATTGAGGCATTTCCGTCACCAAATTTTCCACCAAAATCAAAGCTATCATACTTTTTCTCAACCTTGGGTAAAACGGACCACTTTTTGTACGAAAAAAAAATCCTTTTCCAGGTGCGCTGGTGGAGATCAAGAGAGAAGTTTTTGTTATTTACAACCTTTGGGAACCTCGTCCTGACAATATGATCCTTCCAGGGTAAAATATTGTGCTCCAGACACAAATTCTCCCATAGCTTTGAGTTCACCAGCTTCACTTCAATCAGGTCGTGGAATTTCCGGCAGACGCACCTCAGCCGCATGAGCTCCCCCGGGTCGTTTATGAAATTTATTATCAGCTCCCAAATTTCTGTAGGAAACATTTTTTTTCTGTTATTGCTATTTTTTTTTTTAATTTCTGTCAACTGTCAAAATTTTTAGGTTTTGTTTGGAGTCAAGGTAAAAAATTGTTATTTTGTTTCCGGAACATTTTGCACTTGTTTTTTTTTTTTTTTCGGTATTTTATTATTATAGCTGTTTTTTTTTAATTTCACTTTTGATTATTTTTATTAGTTTGAGTTTATTACGAGAAAAAGTATTTTTTCTGGATGTTATTATTATCGGTGTTTATTTTTGTGTTATGGTGTTTTGATTGGAAAATTTAATGGTTATGTTTTTGTGTTTGACTTGAAGTTGCTGAAAGTGAGTTTAAAAATGGCGGTCGATTTTCTGGCGGGAAAAATTTAACTTTTTGATTTGAATTTAAATATCAGAAATAATTATATTAATAAATTTAGATAAATTAATAAATTAAATCAATTAATTTATATAATATTATGTAAAATGTACGAAATTAAATAAAATTATATAAAAGTTATATAAAATAATATGAAGTCGTATAAATTGATTTACTAAGTTGTATAAAAATATGTAAAATAACGTGAAGTTAAAGAAAATTTTGTAAAATTATATAAAGTTATAAATAATTATATGAAGTTGTGTATAATTATATCGAATATTATATAATAATACTTACAGTTTATATAATTTTATGAAATTCTGAAAAATTGTCTAAAATTCTTTGAAGAAATAGGAAATTATAAAAAATTGCATGAAGTTATATAAAATTATATTAAATTATGTAAAATTCTATGAAGTAATAATACACAATTTATGAAGCATTGTATAATTGTGTAAAATTATAAACTATATAAAATTTTTGTATAATTTCATGTATAAAGTTATATCAAATTATAAAAATTGTAAGAAGTTACGTATAATTATGTAAAATTATATGAAGTTGTAAAAATTATGTGAAGTTATATGAAATAATATAAAGTTTTGCAAAATTGGGTATAATTGTATGAGCTTTATGAAATTATTGCATTAATTTATGTAACTTTTCATGAGATTACATAGAGACATATAAAATTATATATGAAGTTGTATAAAAATTAGGGTGGCGCAAAAAAACCGACTATTTTTTTTTTTTGAGTCTCAAGTGAAGAAATGTTAGTTTTTGATGTTTTAAAACCTCTCTCCAAAAGACAGCCTAAAAAAATTTTTTTAAGAGGTCGCTCCAAATTTTTAAAAATTTTAAAAATCGTTAAAAATAGAATTTGTTTTTTTTTTTTATTTATTTAACCCGTTACGTCATAATTTTATAGACCAAAAAAAAGATTTTCCTGAAAGTTTCAGAAAGTGACTATTTAATTGGATTAGCTTTTTTTGACTCTGAAATTAAAAGAAAATTATGAGCGACCTTTCAAAATTTAAATTTTGAATTGAAACTTTCGGGAACTTATTTTTTTTGGTCGATAAAATTATGACGTAACGAGGAAAAAAATGAAAAAAAAAAATTTTCGATTTTTTGAAATTTCGCCAGGGAGCCTACTTTTAAGGTAGTTCCAACATAAAACCACTTTTCGACAGATTCGGCTGAAATTTTTATTATGGGTTCAGAATAGCTTTATTTATAAATTCCTAAAATTTCATAATTTTTGACCGTTTAGATCGCGAGATATTTAAAGTCAAAGTTGGCGATTTTGAGGGTCATGTTCCATTTAAAGTATGTAAAATGTCCGGTCTCTCCAACTATTTTTTATTATATTAAAAAATTCTCTCGACAGAATTGGAAAAAAAATTAGGAGAGTGTTGAAAAATGTTTTTAGAATAAGTTAAACAAATAAAAGTAGCACCTCACCGTTTCGTTATCGAGTTATAATAATTAAAAAAAATAATTTTCGATCCATTTCTAACCTGCTCATTGAACAATTTATAGTGATCCGGCAATGCCGTGCGTAACGCTCCCTGTAATAGTGTAGCATAAAAAGCGGGAAATTCAAATCTTTCACGGTTTTCAAGAGCAACGTTGCCAGATCACTAGAACTAACAATATGTAATTGTATATGTGAACGTCTGTGTGCCGAGGCTTTTAAATTTTTGTCTATAGTAAATGCTCTGACTATACTATACCACGCTGGAACTACGTTAATATATAAAGAAGAAATTATTATTTCAAATTAGTGATTTTCAAGAAGATATAAACAATTCTGAATTGAAGTGCAAAATAACTAAGATAATTAAGTATTTATATTTTGACGATGTTTTTAACATAGACTATGAAAGGAGTAATAGTTGAACAATCAATACTGACAAGCCGCAGTAGATGAACACTCCGGGAGCAGTAGTTGAATTAATAAAATATATGGCAATAGGCACACCAAAAATTTTCAACGTTTTACTGAAATATCAAAAGAATTATAACATATTGTTGAATAATATTGAAAATAATACTATGAATATTTAATATGTTCATTAAAAAATGAGAAATATTTGTTTTTAATTTTTTAATTATATTTTTTATGAATGACAAAGCAAATTTTCAATTATAAATCAAAAAAACTCAATTCAAAACGTTCAATAATTTTTAACTACACTAATTTTTAGCTATAAAAATTATTTAATTTGCAGTAATTAATACAAATCACAATGCTGATCACTAGTCTATAAACCTAATAGAGATTAGTGCTGTTAAAATTATAGGGCCCCCGCTTGTTCAAGTTCTGGGTACCGCTTTGAAAATTTGGAGGTATAGTTAAATGCTAAAATTTAATATAAAAATTATAGTTTATGCCTTTGCAAAAAATATATATTATTTAGCTAAGACTATTTCATTGGGTGGTACAATTTTTTTTACTTTATATGATATACCGTTTTTTTTTACTGATTTTTCGGTTTACGGTTTAGTACCTTTTTCATGAAAAAAATAGCATCTATCGGCTATTCTCGACATGTAAAATTTTAAGTTAACAAAAATATAATTGTTTTGATTTATAATTGAAAAAACTTACAGAAATCAATTACTGATGTATCATTGAATAATTACACCAGCACACAAAAAAAAAAGTGGAATGTACTTTGGACCGGACTACCTACCTACCGACATATATATCGACCCGCTGAATCCGAATTTCAAGTCCGTTTGGCCCGGTCACCCTCCAGTTTTGAGTAAAATGCAAAAAAGCTCAAAAAAGGGCAAAAAACTGCAGTCACAGCAATAAAAAAATTTTTGTGGACCCGGATCACGTATAATTTTTATGTATTTCAATTTACTGAATCTAAATCTAAAAGTTACTTAGCCCGATGAGCCGTTCAAATTTGAAAAATAACGAAAAACCCAAAAAAAATTGCAAAAAATCATGAAAAATTGAAGTTTTCGAAATAAAATTCGTTTTAGACTCGAATTGAATATGATTTTCATGTATTTTGTTCCGCTGAGTTTGAATCTGAAGTTTTCTTTCCCCGCTAACGTTTTAAAATTAAAAAAAATCGGGAAAATTGCAGTTACAAATATGAAAAAAAAATCTATAAAATATGATTGAATACTTTTTTTGTATTTTTTCACGCATAAAATACAAGTTGAGAATTTGAAACTATGAAAAATTGTAATTTCTATAAAAAATGACGTATAACTAGAATAAAAAGAACGATTTTCTCGAATTTCAAAATGTTCTTCGTTGATATCGAACTCTTTTGTTCGGAAACGATCTACGCAGTGGATTTTCCTTCCGTTTGTTATTATCTCTTGGTGTATCCCTTTTAAGTATCCAGCAAAAATCTGCCATCGTATTAATATTCCAATTTCTTTGATACCTAGAGTCTCCATTTCACTTATGTCTTGATGGAATCATTCTTTCTGTTTTTCATTGTAGTCTCTAAGATTTTCAGGAAAGTGGTCAATGTGAGAATCCATGAAGTGTAGTTTGAGGTTCATTAAGAAAACTTAATTTTTGTAATTTGTCACCAATTTTTCTACTAACGTCCTGTTGTTTTCGTTTCTTTGATTTCCTTAAAAGTTTTGAGACACATTTTTGAAACTTACCCAAGCTGCTCTCTCCGTCTCGTTCATTTACTCTATAAAATTTGGATACTGAAATAGAGTTCGAATTTGGGATCCATCAAAAATTCCTTCTTTTGATTTTGCATCACTTATCGCAGAAAATTTTTCTTTCAAATACTGGAAACAATAGTAGTACACATAGTAGTGGTTCACTGGACACTTGAAAGGGATACACCAAGAGATAATAACAAGCGGAAGGAAAATCCACTGCGTAGATCGTTTGAGAACAAAAGAGTTCGATACCAACGAAGAACATTTTGAAATTCGAGAAAATCGTTCTTTTTATTCTAGTTATACGTCATTTTTTATAGAAATTACAATTTGTCATAGTTTCAAATTCTCAACTTGTATTTTATGCGTGAAAAAATACAAAAAAAGTATTCAATCATATTTTATAGATTTTTTTTTCATATTTGTAACTGCAATTTTCCCGATTTTTTTTAATTTTAAAACGTTAGCGGGGAAAGAAAACTTCAGATTCAAACTCAGCGGAACAAAATACATGAAAATCATACTCAATTCGAGTCTAAAACGAATTTTATTTCGAAAACTTCAATTTTTCATGATTTTTTGCAATTTTTTTTGGGTTTTTCGTTATTTTTCAAATTTGAACGGCTCATCGGGCTAAGTAACTTTTAGATTTAGATTCAGTAAATTGAAATACATAAAAATTATACGTGATCCGGGTCCACAAAAATTTTTTTATTGCTGTGACTGCAGTTTTTTGCCCTTTTTTGAGGTTTTTTGCATTTTACTCAAACCTGGAGGGTGACCGGGCCAAACGGACTTGAAATTCGGATTCAGCGGGTCGAAATACATGTCGGTAGGTAGGTCCGGTCCAAAGTACATTCCACTAGCTTTTTTTTTTTTGTGTGCCGGTGTTATTACATGCCCATATTACTCATAATAAATATACGGATTTTGTATTACAACAATTCG
This sequence comes from Cotesia congregata, assembly GCA_905319865.3. Taxonomy (NCBI): domain Eukaryota; kingdom Metazoa; phylum Arthropoda; class Insecta; order Hymenoptera; family Braconidae; genus Cotesia; species Cotesia congregata. The sequence continues at coordinate 2,227,749 of CAJNRD030001116.1, forward strand.
AAAAGTCTGTTCAAGTACTGGTCCCATTTTTATATGTGTTCAATTACTGGGTATTTGACCTTAAACACAAAAATTCACATAAACTTACATGAAAAGTATTTGTTTTCTACGATTATCTCTTCAAGAATAATTTATTACATTCGAACTAAATAAATTATCTAGATTTCGGTAATTACCCAATATAATATTCTCAAGTGACTAGAAATTAATCTTATCTTCTCTTTAAAGACATTATCAATGGACTCTAAGCTATTGATAATTTTACCCTAAAAGCCTATATATACTTACAGCTCTCTCATCAATTAGCGGTTCTTAGTTTTTTCAAGCTTCCGAAATTAACTCGCTAAACTTCTAACACCTCTCAGGATCAATGTCGAAAATTTTGCTCTTCTTCCTAATTGGACTGATATTAATCATCCAAAGTTATGGAATTCTCTTGCCTTGCAAGCTTGGCGGCCAGTTGGTAAGTTAAATTACTAATAATTATAATTATTTCTCCAAATTTAATAATTTCTTAAACTTTCAGTGCGAAGACACAAAATCCTGCTGTGGCGCTATGACCTGCGACGAATTAACAAAACGCTGCGTGTCAAGCTTGATTATCGCCACCAAGCCTTAATTTTGTGAATTAAAAAAAAATTAGTGTAAAAATAGTTAAATAAAAATTATTAATAATTTTTTTTTTTTTTATATTTTGTTGCTAGTGTATAGGCTTCTCAGCCCCTTTACACCCCAAGCCTTTCTCAACATTAATGATTCGCTTTGGTTACCTGCACTTGAAGGTTCGTTCGTGGGGCCGTTCCACCTCTTATTCGCGCGGGAGCTACCGCTTCGACCGCTTGTTGCGTTTAAGGAGAGGAACGGAGCCAGGGACGACTGGACTTATATTTGCGGCTGTGGCCCGACTTGTGTTTTCTGTACCGTATTCACCCTGAACCTTACCTTTTCAGGCTTGGAACAGAACCATGGGGAAACCACAGAGAAAACCCATGATAGTACAGTCGGAGCTGGGCTAAGTCTACAGTGATTGATAAAGAACTTCTCTTCTTTATCGACCACTGGAGCATTAGGTCCTACTCCTAGTGTACAGAGATCCCTCGGGCTAGCCAACGCTGACTAGAGTGGTCACTCAGTTAAGTTGTAGCTTAACTGAGTGATCGCCCAAGTCAGACGTGTGCCGCCCGGCTATCTCTGCCACTTGCAGAGGCAGGCAATGTAACATGTAACGCACATATTTTTTTTAGTTATAATAACTGAAAAATAGTGGTGCGTGCTGGGATCGAACCCGGGTCCCACTCTTTCGAAAAGCGAGCATTGAGCCGACCGAGCCATTGCCGGCCTCAAAAAATTATTAATAATTAAAATTAAAAATTATTGGGTGAGTAAAAACCTCAAAAAAATTCATAATAATTTTTTATTTTAAATTTCGCGATTGCCATTGATAAATTTTACAAAGTGAGTGATTTTTTCATAAAAAAAAAAATTTCTCAATTATCTGCTGAATAAGTTAACAAGTGTGCGAAGAAAAAATATCGACAATCAAAATCACAACCAATTCTTATCATCCTTATCACATATAAACGCATTGGCGTTTAAAGAACTTAAATAACTTCCCAACTGAAAATTTTTAATTTTCTTAACGGGAAGTTAAAAAAAAAACTAACAAATAAATAAATAACTATTCTTTCTTCGTGTCCCAACTCGTATTTGGTGTCCAAATTGTACTCAGAGATCTGAAGGGGTCGAATCCGGAGCGTTCCTAAGAAAAAAACCCGCAATTAATTTCCTGGCTCACATTACCCTGATTTCTGCGGCCCAGGAATTTTTCCGAGCAATTTGAGTACGCTAGTTGAAAAGCTAACAAAATTTCCTAAAAAATGACACCTCGCACGACTCGATACCTCACAGGTCAATATTTTGATTAATCGATTAATAAAATATTAATCAATTAATTTAGCATTAATCACCGGTTAACCCCCCAAGTGTGTATACTCATTTTACTCGGAGCGACAATCCCCAGGTCGCACTCTACGTAAATTTTTAAATTTCTAACTTACCTGAACCTCTTCCGTGACCGGGGTGGGAGGCGTAGGCGCGCCCCAGGGTGCAGCAGCCCAAACTCCGCCAGTGTTAACTCCCCATACCCCACTCCTCTCCTCTCCCACAGCTCCTCTAGTATACAACGGTTCCCAATTAGTTTCCACAGCCAGCCAATTATCCTTCAACGAATCGTCAATCCCATTACTCAACTTCTCTTTCTCTAACCCAGCGTAGTTCTCCAGCAAGCCCATCATCGGACTCTTGTCTGTCCACAGCCCATTCCTGGTATCCTCTTCTAGACTCTCCAGTTCCACCAAAGGTTCGTCCGTCTCCGGAAGATCGTCATATGGAACCAATTCCGGTTCGTAGTTCGTCTCGAATGTGTTAATAAAGAAACTATTCGACGGAGTGTTAAGAATCGAGCTTAAACTCTCCTCCCTCCTCTTAACTTGGTTCTGCGCATACACAATGGCTTCCTTCTGCGCAAGCTCCTGTTTAGGTGTCACCTTATCAAACCACTCCTTCTCCTTCTCCTCTTTTTTCTCCTTCCCAAAGCACTCAGTACTTCTCACGACGTCACTGAACTTCGCCCTGTTCTCCCCCCAACATGGCGGAGGTGGAGGAACCACTGGTACTTGAACCGTCTTCATCTCCTTGTTCTCCGCAAGAACCACTTTCTTATCATTTCTCCTTTTCTGCGCTATCTTGTCTTTCTTCGGCGCCATTTTCTTAACTTGTTTCTCCACGACAATCTTCACCTCCTTCTTCCCCTTGTTCGTGTTTGTCCGCCATTTGTTTACATTGTTCTCCCTCTCCTTCCCGTTTTCATAGTACTCGTCATCGTCGCAGTCCCCTTCGTAATTATCAGGCAGTGGCGCCACCTGTTGGACCCGTTCCTGAACTCTCGGCTTCTTCTTCGGCGCTTTCTTGCCTACCTTCTCCATTTTAGGTGGCGCTTCTTTAAAAGCGTCTTCTTGCAAACTGCTTTCGGTGGTAGTGGAAGATGTCTCTTCTTCCGAATAGGTTTTTTGACTAGTTTCATATTTTTTGTACGTACTACCATTGTTATTACTATTATTATTATTATTATTATTATTATTATTATTATTATTATTATTATTACTACCACTATTGTTATTATTATTATTACTATTAGTATCATTCTTATTACTATTGTGCTTCCTCTTCTCCACATTCTTGACACACTTAGGACTCTTGTCTTCCTTCTTCTTAACCTTCTTGACCTCTTCCTCCTCCAAGGCAGCCATCTTCTCGTCTTTCATCTGCATATCAATTTTGAACCTCCTTTCTTCCTCAGGAGACCAATCAGGAATCTTGAACCTGTCTTTCTCCTTCTCTTTATCCTTGTCTTTCTTCTTTCCACTCCACTCTTCCTTTTTAGTCACCACTTTATCCTCCCTGACCGCTAAAGATCGGAGATCCAAAGGCTGAACCGTGCTAGCGTTGTTTCTCGACATAGTCACCAATGCGTTCCTGAGGATCCTATCAGCTTCCAGAAAAGATATGGCAAGGACGCAGATCAGGAGGATACAGGACAAGCTGACAGCAGCCCATTGAACTGGACGTTCCCAAGATGGCCGGACTAGGACCCGGGAACAGAGTTCCAAGCTATGCATTGGGACAGTCGTCAGTAGGGTCAGCTTGACCATTCCGCGGGTCAAGTTGTTCTTGTCGTCTTCAGTCCCAAGGCTGGTGGAGATCATCAAGGTCCGTTCGATCCTGGCGAGAGTGAAGTCGGGAGTGAACGCGATGTCAATCTTCCTGGTGGCGTTCGGCTGGAGGACAAAGGGCTCGCAGTTGAGGACCTTGAACCCGTACCCGACGCATTGGAGACCGTTGATGAAGAACCCATAGATGTTGATCGGTAGCTCTCCGGTGTTTCTTGCAGTGAAGGACCTCTTTACGGTCAGGTTAGGAACTGGGTTCTTTCGAAGTCGCTCCCTTTCGCAATCCTTCAGGTGCTTGTCGGACAATTCAAACAGCAGGGGCGTAGGAGAGTTGGGCTTCCTATTCCCAAACTTGAATTGAGCGTACCCTCCCCTGCCGACAAAGCGAACTACTTCCAGGATAGTCAGATTATTTCTTACGTACAGCAGCCCGGTGGTTAGTCCCGATGATTTAGGGGTATAGGACACTCTAAGGATCTTGGTAGCGTTTGGCTGAAGTACCAAAGCAAAAGAATTCTTCTTGACGACGATGTTCCAGAAAGATTCAAAGCGCCGACGCTCTTCTTCCAGGACTGGGTCATCAGTGAGTTTGAAGTCATCAGAAGCTGCGCAGTCGTTGCAGGGAGTTTTGAACCTAGAAGGTAGCATGTGGTACAGCCGCTGTCCTTGAGGGTAGAGCCAGTCCATCACTAATTGAACCACTATCACCTTAGCACTGGGATTATGAATCTTCAGGGTTTTGAAGCTGGTGTTCCCTACCTGAGTCAGCGGGAAGACCAAGCTCTTGTTGGACCTGCCCTGGGTCTCCAGGATTGACGGCCAGTTCGGTCTGACGTTGATGTTGAATTTATAACCACGAACTTCGGTAGTTTCAAGTTTCATGGTGATGTTGTCGATGGTGTCGTTGCTGGAGGTGTTCAGAAACCTGTTGTACCTAGAGTTTAGCAAGTTCAGGTCCAGGTCCCTGACGTGGGATGGCAGGTTCATGGTTTGCAGCCATTGGGCGCCGGTGGTCGTGTTCAAGGACAGTCCTAAGTAACAATTCTGCTTGCAAGTAATTGCAGTGTCGATGACAATGGTTCCTATGTTGTTGTCTCCCTTGGTGATGGTCACCGTCTGCTCCAGTGGTAAGTAATGAACCCTTGCGTCTTTGTTAGTTGCAGCTACAGACAGAACTTTCATCGGCCTTGCAAAGGAAGAGTGAATCTTCAGTGCATGCGTGCAAACTGACCCAGGAAAGCAGTCTGTAAATGTCAGCTTCTTCAGGGTGATCTTTCCATGAGCGACTCGCATGTACACGGGAATGGTTAGCCGCTCGTAGGTAGTCCTTACAAAGACATCTCCGACAATAGTATCCTCTTCAACGGTTGGTGTCTTCACCTTGATCTTGAAAATCGCAAGATAATTCGGCTTGATGTTCTGGCTGCCAGAAACCGCGCAGGCTGTTATATTCCTAAGTCCCTTGCTGAACAGTTCCGTAGGTCCAAACTGGCAGCCCATCAATTCTAGCACCGCTCCAGGCATGTTGACCCCCCAGCCGTGAAGTTCAATGTTCACCGGGTTCTTGTTTTCCAGAGCAAAGACAGCCTCGTTTTCAGTCCCACTGCTAACAGTTCCAAAGTTCATCACCCCACGCTGCTGATCGTCATCATACTCAACAGGAATCACCTTGTTGACCTTCCCGTTGTAGATCAGTAGGGGAACCACCGTGGTGGAGACATTTGAGTAAATAAACACAGAGGAGTCTAGCTTATCATCATCTTTGCTGTTCTTTTGCAGCGTCAAAGTAAATAATGTCAACTTCTCACCAGGTTTCAAGATTCGCGGACTAAAGTTGCTGAGTTTGAATAGCAACCGGGCAGATGGCGCCAAGGTAACGTTCGTTATCGCCAGGGGGACACTAAACCGGTTCACTACACTGAAATTCCTCGGCTCATGAGAGTAAGGCGGACAATAATGGGTGACAGTGGCATTCAGCTCAAGCCCGCCTTGGAGAACTTCAGCAGTCCAGGGTATGGAAATTTTCTGGTTGCTGCCACCAGGACCCAAGCTCTTGATCACTAACTTCCCTCTTAAATGCTTTAGGTCCAGGGCAGACTTCCAGTCGTAGGTCAGGGTGCCAACTGTTAAGGGAATGTCTGTGTCCGGGGGGATCGTCATCGGCTCGAAGTTGATCTTCAGGGCCTTGGATATCGGCGTGCTAATGACGTTCAACACCCGGACAGGTTTTTTAGCACTATTTCGCAACACTATTGGATAGCTCAGGGGCGATTGAAGCGAGCCACCGACTCCGAAGTTGATCCAGGCGCTCTGACCCGCCCAGTGAATTCCAGCCCCATTGCCCACTTCAATTTCCACGGCGACTACCATTAACTCTGCGCTGTTGTTCATTTTGAACCGAACATACGCGGTGTGGTTCTTTTCCATGTACGCGTTGAAGTGCAAGCGAATGACAGGCTTGGTCTGGTACGCGGGAATTTCCCAGAGTTCGCGCGGACCCTCGGCTTCTCCAGTCGGCAGCTCAAGCTGGAACTCACCCCCGGAGCTGTACACTTCCACTACTTGGATCGTTTCACTGTGAGGGTTGTGCATGTAGATCAACGGGGTGAACGACGCGTTCAGGGGAAGTTTCACTCCGATCACTGGTCTTAAGCGGTACGGGGAAGATATGCTCAGGCCCTTCACGTGGTACTTGAAGGATCCTTCCGAGGTGTGGATCTGCAAGTGGCTCTCGATTTCACCTTCTTCACGGCCAAGGAACACTACGTTGAAGCTGGTGTTCCCTGATGGCGGGATCACTTTGTTCTGGAAGAATGAAGAGTGAAAGTGCTGCGTGCTTCCTGAGATTGATGTAAGGTGGATCGTTCGGTTCTCGTCCTTGTTTATCAGGGTCACGGTTTCCTGGTGCGGAACACCCAGTTGGCTGAAATTAAGCGGGTTTATTAACTGGTAAAAATTACACAAAAAAAAATTTGAATTTTAGATCGAATAAATTTTAGTTTTTAATTCGGATAGTTGATAGAAAATTGGAGGTTTTAAATTAGAAAAATGATTTAAAACATTCGGACTATGCTGGGAATTGAACCTGTTTTTGAATTGAATCTGTTTTTTCTATATACAAATTATTATTTTAAGTTTTAGCTTACCGTTCTTTGAAGTCCAGAATACTAGGCTCAAACTTGACGTACGGAGGTGAATCTGGGCGCTTTTTATCTTCCCTGGAATGGAAGTTATTGTTAGAGTTTGGAGATTAGAATAAAAAAAATTATACTTAGCCGAAATCGTACCCGGGACTGCTGAATTCCTGGAAGATAAAAAAATTTTTTTTTTTAATAATTTCAAATAATTTTTCATTTTTATTAACAATTTAGAAAGATTAAAAAATAAATTCAATCTTTTTTATTGCTTTTCTTAATTTTTTGTATGAAATTTGTTAAATTTATTTGTAATAAAATTTTTAGGAAAATATTAATGATTGTTAAAAAATTGAATTTTTATAAAATTATGAAGAATTTTTAAATAAAAATTTAATTTTGTAGGAATTTTACAAAAAATTGTTTGAAAATGAAAAAAAAATTACTAATAATTGTCATTCATTAAAGTTCGTTCAAATCTTCGAAAATAAAATCAATGACTTAAAACAATTCCATCAAAAATTTTCGATTCCAAACTAATAACTTAATTGTGTTGAAATCAAATTCTCTTGAATTCCATTTAAAGTCTAATTAGAACAGTTAAAAGTAATAAAAATTGTCGATTGTTAATTATCAATAACAAACGACTCGCTCCACATCGATTACCTTGTGCATCTTCATTGGGATGTTCTCCAACAAATAATCTACGTCATTCTCTTCTTGAACAAACGCTGAAAAAAAAAAATTTTCTATTAGATAAAAAAAATTATCAACAAATCAAACTTAAATATAAGAATTTAAAAGATATTTATTATGCAAGAATTGCAAATTAGATATGAAAAATGAAAAAAAAAAAAAAAATATTCTTTTGAAAAAAAAAACAAGGTCTTATGTGACTTTAAATGCTTTAGGCATTTTAATTACTATCATAAAGTTATTATCATTTAATTACTGTAAGAATTTATCCATTACTCATTTTGTTTTTTTAAGTATAACGTCTAAAAAATAAAACTTCTACTATTATTATTATTAATAATAATCAAATTAATAATAACAATAATAATTAAAATAAAATGTTGATTTAAAATTATAATTGTTAAAAATTTTCAATTTTTAAATAAAAGTAAAAATAATAATAATAATAATAATAATAAAATTTTGATTCAAAATTATAATTTAAAAAAATTTGATATTTTTTAATAATAATAATAACAATAAGTTGAACTGAAAATTTTATTATTATGATATTTAAAAAATATCAAGTCATTCATAATGATATTAATAATAATAATAATAATAATAATAATAATAATAATAATAATAATAATAATAATAATGATAATAATGAGCGGAGCCAAAATTATTATTTTTATTTTCATTATTATTATTGTTATAATAATAATAATAATAATAATAATAATAATAATAATAAATTTTTTATTCAAAATTATAATTATAAAAATTTGATATTTAATAATAATAATAATAATAATAATAATAATAATGTAATGTAATTTATTGAGTGGCCGTGGGACTCAGTCCCTTGACAGCCAAAAGATACAAAGTAATATACAAAGTGTGTGCATTAATATACATCAAAGTAATAAATCAGTAAAAAATATGAAAAAAGAAAATATGCAAAAAGTAATGTTTTAGTATTAGGTCTCTCATCATCAGTAAAACGATCTCGATTTTAATATAGTACTAATAAATTCTATATAGAAATGAAAGAAAAAAGAAGTATGTAATGCATGACAATATCACAACGGTAGATCAAAAGAGCATTTCACAGCACAGTCAGCAAGTCCATATTCGTAAGCCTAAATTCCCATGACTTCAGCCTTTTCAATTTGCAGCAGATGATTAATAATAATAATAATAATAATAAATTTTTTATTCAAAATTATAATTATAAAAATTTGATATTTAATAATAATAATAATTTTAACTCAGAATTTTATTATGATTTTTAAAAAATATCAAGTCATTTACAATGACATTAATAATAATAATAACAATAATAATAATAATAATAATAATAATAATGAAATTTTGAATCAAAATAATAATAATAAAAAATTTGATATTGTTAAATAATAATAAAAAGAAAAAGAAAAAAACTTACCATTATTGTGACCATGAAAAGACGGTCTAATTAGAAGAGTGGACTCGAAAAAAATGAATAAAAACAAATACCAGTAAACTCGTTTGTCGATCATAATAAATCTTCTTCTTCTTCTTGTTAACAATAATTATCAATTTACTGATAACAATTAACAACTATAATGAATAATAACAAAACCCAAAAATTCCACTGATAATTTCCATAGTAAAAATTGATGAGTTAAATCCATGCGAGAGTTCCTTGAATTTTTTCTTGTTTAACTTGTAATATTTTTTGGACAACGTTGTTATTATTATGATATTATTTAATATCATATTTTAAGACATGTTTTATATTTATGATAATCATTCCGAGGATTGTATTTTAGTTTCACAATATCGATTATATTCTATATGCATTTATAATATCCCTGTAACAGTAACAGTACATAATAATATATTAATATATAATACTAGTATTTAAGTGTTAAAAAATCACTAGTGATAAATATATAAATATATAACACTAATACATACTTACCAGCTTTTATAAATAAAGAGTTATGATTATGTTATATGTTATATACTGCCGTGTATTGTTATGAACAAAAATCTTGCTCTACAGTCCTACAATGTTATCTATATCTATATATATATATCGTTAACAAATAACATTCACGCATGGCGCATGTCCTCAGCCGCCATTTTTTATCGATTATAGCGACCACGGGTGAGTTCCATGAGTTTCGCTGTAGCGATTGTTGGTAAGCTCGCCATTTTGTCGACTCCTCCACGCTCAACAGTCTTCAAGTGGAATTTTCAATTAAAAGGTATGTATTTTTATAATTTTTGACTTTTTTTGGTGGTGATTGTTTTTCATTTATTTTTTTGTTCCAGGTTTTGGAAATCAATTTGAGTTTTGGTGAAAATTTTTTGGAAAAATTAAGAACTTTACTCGGGCGCCATCTTGTGGATAATTTTTATTTGAAGTTTTTATTTAGAATCGGAGACCGGAAGGAAGTTAGCGTAGAATAATTTTTTTTTAATTAAATCATATGTCAATTAATTGCTCTTTAAATGCTCTATTAGAATCCGTAATTGCTCCAGGTCTATTACTATTAGTTAATTTTCAATTATTATAAATAATGCAAAATTATAATATTTTTTTTTTTTAATTAGTAGAGCAAATTGAGAGCAATTGTTTGAGAAAAAAAAATTTTTGAAAAATTAATTAAAAATTAACTAATAGTAATAGACCTGGAGCAATTACGGATTCTAATAGAGCATTTAAAGAGCAATTAATTGACATATGATTTAATTAAAAAAAAAATTATTCTACGCTAACTTTTTTCCGGTGAATCAGAGAAATATTGAAGTCTTTGTGGATAATTAGGTAAAATTAATGGAATTTAAAGTAATTTGCGAGAATATTTAGAAAATTGAACGCTTTTTGTGAAATTTTGTAATTTTTATGAAAATTTTTATTATTTTTTTAAAACTTATTATGAGATTTTAATATCTTTACAAATTTATGTATAAAAATTTTATTTTCATTAATTTTTATATGAATTTTATTAGTTTAAATAATTGAAATAATCTGAGTCTGTTATAATTATCGAAATTTATTGAATTTTGACGAAGATTTTCTGAAAAATTAAAATTTTTGATATTTAATATTTATAGAAGTTTTTTAATATCTTTATTTAATTTTGTTAATTTATATTCAAAAATTTTTTATAATTGTAAAAAGTTTATTGAATTTTAATGAAAAATTTAAAACATACAAATTTTTCATGAAATTTTGTAAATTTTAGGAAAATTTTTGTTATTCTTGTGTTTTTTCTAGTAAAATTTTAATTTTTCTCAAATTTATATTGAAAAATTTAGAATATTTACATCAAATTTAATAGTAACTACAAAATTTTTCAAAAAATTAATGAAATATCACTGTTTTGCAAAAAAAACTATATTAAATTAATTTTGAAAGATTTAAATCTAAAATTTCCAGAATTTAATTTAATATTTCAAATTTTTTATCTCAAATTTTATGAAATTCTCTTAAATATTCCCAATATTCTATAAAATTTTATTAATTTTCCCTAAAAAAATTCTAAATACTAATTTTTCAACTTTCAAATTAAAATTCTTCAAACTCGATCCAATTTTTCAGAATTTACAATCTATATTTTCCAAAAAATCTCAAGAGTTCTTTAAAAATCTCAGAAATTTTATAAATATTTATGAAAATGAAGTTAGCCGACATTTCAAAATTTTTTATTGAAAAAAATTTCAATTAAACAATTAAAAAAAAAAATTTCACATGCAATAAACTTGAAAAACTATAAGTGCAATTTTTTAGAAATATTTTTTTAGTTGTAATTCAATTAATAAAAAAAATCAAAAATTTTTAGACGTCTGTTAACTTCAGTGTCATAAATATTTTCTCAAAACTCACAATTAATTTTTTTTTTCAAATTTTTAAATCAAAATTTCTATACTTAATAAAGTTTTATGATACCAAAAAATTAGCAATAATCTGACACTTTTCAGAACGTCTATAACCAATTAATAATTGTAAAATAAAAAAAAAATTATTTAATTTGTACTTTCAATTTTTTATATGTAGAATTTTTTTGCAAAATATTTTTCATTATAATTTGATTGTTACAAAAAACTGAGATATTTTTAGATGTCTATTGAATTCAATATCATAAAATTTTTTATACTATTAAAATTAGCCGACTTTTTTAATTTCTTAAATTAGAACTAAAAAATATTTATTTACAATTGTACTTATAGTTTTTTAAGGTTTTTTTTCAAGTATAATTTTTGTTTATAATAATATTTTTAACAATTTTCAGATGTCGACTAACTTTACTTTCATAAATTTTCTTTATATTTATTTAAAATATTTCCAAAAATTACCGAATATTTAATGATACTAAAATTAGTCAATGTTCAACAGTTTTTGATTTTTTTATTAATTAAATTACAAGTAAATACTTAAAAATACTTAAAATACTTAAAAAAATTGCACGGATAATTTTTCAAAACTTCTACATGTGAAATTTTTTCATTAAAAAAAATTATAAAAATTTTTAGATTTATCATAAAAATTTACAAAATTACTTCTCCGACATTTTGGAATTTAAATAAAATTCCAAAATTCCCCGCAAACCTTAAAGGCAGATTTCTATGTCAATTTCCGCAATTTTCTACCTAAAATTTTCAAAAATTATTTAAAACTCCCCCAAAATTTTACAAAAACACTTTCTTCCGTAATTTTCAAAATTTCAAAATTTTATTTTTTCAAAAAATTTCAAAATTTTATTTTTTCAAAAAATTTCAAAATTTTATTTTTTTAAAAAATTTCAAAATTTTATTTTTTCAGAAAAAATTCATTTTTCAGATGACTTACGACAAAATGGCGGGAGTGAAGAGGAAGCGAAGCTTTAAAATTTCACCACTTCTCAAAAGAGCGCTTCACTCCAGAAGATTGTAAACTGCCTGAAGTCTGAAGTGAGCAAGTGAGCAAGTAAATCAGCCGCTGCTCTCACTGGCTCTCACTCTCACTCGAGCATCCTACGAAGCAACCTCACTTAAAATTCGTTGATAATTTTAACCACGTTCTTTCACTTTTACATATTCCGGTACGTATTTTATTTCTTTAATCACTCAATTAATTTTAATTTAATTCATTTAATAATTACAATAAATTATCCAAGTTTTATTAATAAAATTAATTAAAAAATTTTTTCGGCGCATCGTAAATTGCAAATTGCAAATCGGACGTTTTATCGAAATTTCGATCAAACAAAGAGTCCATGTGCGTGTTAATTTTTTTCTCCTTCGGAAAAATTAACACTTTATTTTAATAAGTGATTATTAATCTCGGGATATTTATTTATTTATTATTTATTATTAACATTTAATAAGTTTTAAGATTAACCTTGAAAATTTGTTGAAAAAAAAAAAATGTCACATAATGGCGGTCTTGGTTTGTTAACTCTGAAATAATTATTGACCGGATAGGAATTGTTAAGAGAAAATTAGTTATTGGGTGGTGAAGAAATTATTTAGTTTATTAATTTTCATTTATTAGTTTTTTTATAGTTGTTTTTAGTCATTTATGTCGAGAGTTTTTGCAACCGAGTTTTGAGGTTAGAAATTCTGTAATTATTTAATTAAATTTAATTTTTTTAATTGAGTGATTTATTTATTTTAAAGTCGGAAAAATTTATTTTTAATTAATTTGATTTAGTTTTTTGTAATTAATCAATTTTTTTTCAAATTTAAAAACAAATTCTTGTAAAAATTACAAATTTTTAATTTTTTTTTAATTTATAGCTAATTTTTTTGTAATTTTAAATTTAACTTTTCTTTTTCAATGTAAAATACAATTTTATTTCTAATAGATTGATTTATTTATTTTAAAATTGGAAAAAATTTTTTTAAATTAATTTGATTTAATTTTTTGTAATGAATCAATTTTTGTTTTCTAATTTAAAAAAAAGTTTTTGTAAAAATTGCAAATTTTGAATTTAAAATTAAATTTTGAAATTTAATTTTTTTTAAATCCATAACTAATTATTTTTTAATTTAAAATTCAATTTCAAGATTTAATTGATTTTTTTTGATTTAAATTCTAACTTTATTTTCAATACAAAATTTAATTGTTTTTTTTTTTTATTAAAAAAAAATTTTAAATTTACTTTTTTTTAATTCATAACTATTTTTTTTGTAATTTAAAATTTAACTTTTCTTTTTCAATGCAAAAATTTAATTTTCTTTTTAATTGATTGATTTATTTATTTTAAAGTTAGAAAAAATTTTTTTAAATTAATTTTATTTAGTTTTTTGTAGTAAAACAATTTTTCTTTCTAATTTAAAAAAAAATTGCAAATTTTGAAATTCAATTTTTTTTTAATTAGAATTTAATTTTTTTTCAGTTTAAAATTTAATTTTTTTTTAATTTAAATTTTAACTTTTTTTTTTAATATAAAATTTAATTTTTTTTCTACGATTTTAATTTTAATTAAAAATAATAGTAATTTTTTTAATTAACACTTATTATTTTAATTTTTTTTTTTATTTTTTTTTTTTGTTTTATTTTTCTAACATTAACCAATAAAAAAAAGTAGTTGAAAACAATCAGAATGACTGATTCAGAAAGGATTGCCGAAGACAGCGACATGGAGTCTATCGAAGACGGCGACAACAACCGCGTAAGCAACATTATTATGAATCGTCCAGATTTATTGGCTGCTTTACAGAATCGTTTTCAAATTGCAAACGTTATCCAGGTATGTTGAATAATTATTTTCTGATTTTTATTTAAAATTATCTGAGCACTCTTTAAGTTGCTATATCTCCTGAAATATTAGGCATAGGCCTATAGTATAAAAACATTTTTTATAGGAAATTTCCTAAGCTACAATTGAAGTCTCGTAAATTTTTCCCAAACTTGATATTTTAGAAGTTACAACTATTTCCATTCAGCCTTAAAATTTTTCCTAGAAATGACCTCCATAAAATTTATTGATAAATTTTTTAAAATATTCCAGAACCTGCCAGCCCCAGTTAAGAGACGCGTGAAAGCCCTTAAACAGCTGCAGCTGGCCCAAGTTAACATAGAGGCCAAATTCTACGAGGAGGTCCATGCTCTTGAGTGCAAGTACAACAAAATGTGCGTCGAGCTCCATGACAAGCGCAGCAACATTGTTTCCGGGATTTACGAGCCCACCGATGAGGAAGCTGTCTGGGAGACTGACAATGAGGAAGATGACATCGCTAATGACATCAAGGAAAAGGTCAAGATTGAAGAGGTTAAGGACAACGATGAGTATGTATTTTTTTTTATTTCACTTAATCCAATTATGTGTCAATAATATTTTAATAATTAATTTTTTAAAAAATTTTTCTCAAAAATTTCTAAATTTTTATTATTGATAATTTGCATTAAAAAAATTGATTTAAATTAAATTAAACAGAAAAAAATTTTTTTTTTTAAATTGACAAAAAAAAATTATTTCAAATTTTTTTCTTTATAAATTTTTTTGAAAATTGAAAAAAAAATTTTTTTTAGTTTGCATTTAAATTAAATTAAACATTAAAAAAATTTTTTTTCTTTAAATTGTTTGAAAGTTGAAAAGAAAAATTGTTTTGTTTTTAAATTAATTTAGTATTGAAAATTAATGATAGTAAAAATAATTTATGTTTTTTTTAGGAAAGAAACCGATAACGTGAAAGGAATTCCTGACTTTTGGCTGACCATTTTCAAAAATGTCGCTATGCTCGATGAAATGGTACAGGAGCATGATGAGGCTATTCTAAAACATCTTTATGATATTAAAGTTATTTTCCTTGAGTCTGATCCAATGGTAATTTTTTATTTTATTTTATTTTAATAAGAAAATTAAAAAAAATAATTTATATTGAGCTTTAAAAATAATTTCTCATTTTTTAGCTTGATAAAAATTTTTATTTAATATTAAATTAATTACAACAGTTTTTTAATTGAAATTATAAAATTTATTTAAATTAATTAAATTCAAATGAAAAATTATTTTTTTAATTAATTTAGGAGCTTAATTCTATTTATTCGATTTTATTTATTTTATTATTAAGAAAAAATTTATGTAGTTAAAATTGAAAACAAAGCCAAATATTGAGCTTTATAAAAATATTACATTTTTTTAATTTTAATGTAATTTTTTGATTAAAAAAAAAATTTCTAGTCTTAATTTTTTTTTAAAGTTTTAATTAAAATTTTTTTCATGAAAAATTTTTATTTGAAATTTATTAGGAAGAGTTTTTGTTAAGAATTAAAATTATAAAATTAATTGATAATTAACTCTATAAAATATTAAAAGTTTTTTTCTTTCAAATTTCTTATTAAAAAAACTTCAGACGAAAATTTTATTAAAAAACATAAAAACATTTTTTATTTAAACATAAACGAAAAAAAATTCATTAAAAATTCTATTGCAAGAATTTTATCAAAAGAATTTTATTGAAAAATTTTATAAAAAAATGTTAATTTTTTGAATAAAAAAAAAAAATTTATTGATAAATTATAATGAAATATTAATATAAATAAACTTTCAGGGCTTCATCTTAGAATTCCACTTCGAACCCAACGAATACTTCTCAAATTCCGTTTTAACAAAAGAGTACCTCATGAAATGCGCCCCTGAGAAAAACGACCCGTTCAGTTTTGAGGGCCCTGAAATCCACAAGAGCAAGGGCTGCACCATCGACTGGAAGAAAGGCAAGAACGTTACTGTGAAGACCATCAAAAAGAACCAGAAGCACAAGTCACGCGGACACGTTCGCACCGTCACTAAAACTGTCCAGAATGATTCCTTCTTCAACTTTTTCACTCCTCCAGTTGGTAAGTAATCACTCCCTCAATTTTTAATTAATTAGTTATTTAGAGAAATTCATTTTTAATTAATTTATTGAATTATTTTTTTTTTTATCTATTTTTTTAATTTATTTATTTTATTTTAGTGCCAGATGATACCGAAGTCGACCTCGACGAAGAAATGAAAGCGTTGTTGACAAGTGATTTCGAGATTGGACACTATATCAGAGAGCGCATTGTCCCTCGCGCTGTTTTATATTACACAGGTAAAAATTTTGACCTAAAAACTATCAAATTTTTTTATATATTTACAAAATTCTAACTTTGAACTCAATTTTGAGTTGAAAAAATTTTTTTTTCACGGATAGTAAGAACCTTATCTTTTTTTTTTATTAAATTCGGCGTAAAATAACGGATAACAATCTCCATTTTCATCAAAAGAAAGCCTAAAAAAGTTAACTTTGCTTCTATTAATTGTAAATTTTGGCTATCCAATGCCAATTTTTTATTATAAGCTCTATATGAATTTTAAAATTGAATTTCTGGAGAAGCTATTAGAGATACAAAAAAATCAATGAGATACTTTTTTTATAGAAAATTAAATTTCCTATTGGTTTTATTTAAAACTTTTTTTTGTATCTTGAATACTAAGCTGGAATTTCAATTTAAAGTTTTTGAGAGTTGATAATAATGACAATTTCTTACTCATCAATTTTAAAGTTGAAATTATGGCAAAAATATTGAAAATTTGAAAAATTTATAAGAAACCTTTTTTTTTGTAGAAAATTAAATTTCCTAAAAGTCTTGTCTGAAACTTTTTTCTGTAACTCCAATAGTTTATGAGCTACCGCGGTTTGAATTTAAGTTAAGGGGTTAGGGGTGGTCAGAGACGAAAAAAAGAGAATTTTCAATAATTTTTTTTTGCCAGTAAATCATTTCACTTTATAAAAGTAATAATATGGCATCATTACACAATGTTTTGACTAGAATTCAAGAAAATTTGAAAAAAAAAAAAAAAAAAAATGATAATTTCAAAAGTTATGGCTGTTTATGGTGACCCAGTTCTAACAAAAAGTCCTTGCGTTGATCATTATAAATCCTTGGAGATTCATCGAAAATCAATCGGACAAAAAAAATTAGTTTTGTTAATAGATAATCTTGTGCCTGATCGAAGCATTTTTTTTTTTTTTGAAAATTAACAAAATGACGGCCTCAAGAAATTTTTCTCTAGATTTTGGGAATAAAACCAGCAGTTAAATTGTTGATCCGAATTTTGCAAGTCTCATACCGATATTTTTGAAAAGTGCCGATCTTTTGTTATGATTGGGCCGAGGGTGGGATATAGAACCAATTTATAAAAAAAAAAGTGCCGATTTCTATATCATATCGGTAACTACACCCGATTTTCTGTAATTTTATCTAAAATAATTTAAAATTTCAGGCGAAGGTTTGGAAGACGAAGGCGATGATTATGAAGAAGATGAGGATGATGAAGACAATGAGGACGATGAGGATGACGATGACGAAGATGACGACGATGAATACTCACCTAACGATAACAAAAACAATAAAACAGGTGGGGATCAACGAACTGCTGAGTGCAAGCAGCAGTAATCGTCATTAATCGTCATTTTAACTTTTTTTTTTTAATTAATAAAATAAAATTTATGTAATTACCGATGTCATTTTTTTTAATTGATTTGTTTCTTTTATTTTTGTGTAGCCGTCTGAGCAAATTCAGTTTCTTTTATTAAAATAATTATTGTATCCAGTCGCCTCCGGAGTAATATTAGGAAGCAGCTATTTTATAAATTTATTACTTGCCATAATCTTCTAGTATTTTTTATTTTTTTATTGAATTTAAAATTCAAGTCCGTAAGTCTAATAGTTTGTAATAAAAATAAAATAATTAATATGTAATTAAGAGAATTGTTTCTCATTCACTGGAATTATCTTCGTTTATGTATGAAATAAAAGTTCAATTTTGTAATTAACATTTTTTATTTAACTCCGCCATTTTGAATCATCCACCTCGAATTTTATTTTCCTCCTTACTCTCAATTAATTTTTAAAAATTACTGCAAATATTTTTTTTCTCAATCTTGGAGATGGCAACAAAGTATTTTTGCAGTAATTTTTTATTTTTAAAGTTTAATTATATTTTTAGAATAAAAAAGAAAATTAAGGAGGCAGAAATTTGAAAAATTCACGAAAAAATGGCTCGCGCGTGAACTGGAAAGTTTGAATTTACCGCGCTAACGCCATTTTGGATTCTAGCAGCGCATGCGCAGATCTAGGATGAGTAACAGAGATTTGAGGCAGAAAAACGGTCAGAGTTTTTTGAGAGTTGAAGTTGAACAGTGAAAAATAATAAACTTATGAATAATAAAATTTGTTTATAAAATAATTGAAATGTTGAGTTGCAGTAGAATTGTTGGACAATTGCTACGCACTACAAGAAATAGTCATTTAAGCCGTATTCAGAGCAGTAACCCTATTATCGGTGAGTTTATTTATTTCTAACCTATTTTACATCTCCGACAATGAAATAATAATCATGTGGAGTAACAAAGAAAAAAGAAGTTGTTTGTTTGGAAAATTGATGGGATAGAAACTACGCAGTTTTTTTTTTAATGGAATTTTTATTAGGAAGTAAATTTCTTGAATTGAAAAAAAATTTTTTTTTTGATTATTTTTTAATAAAAAATTTATTGATGACATTAAAGTTAGTCACATGAGAATTTTCCAATTTTATTTAACAAAAAATTATTTTAAAAAATTGGATTTTTTTAATTTTTTTTAATTTTTACATGTCAATAAATTATTAAATTAAAAATAAAATAATATTCAATAATTTTTTTATTAAAGTTTATTTAACAAGTTCAACCACCACATTTTTTTATATTTAATTGTCTTATTAAATTAAAGATACACTATTAAATAATTAAATGGTTTCTTATTTATAATAATATAGCAATAATTAATCATAAATGGTACATATATGTGATTAATAAAAGTTTATTTAGCTAATTATCGGAATTAAATTTCTCAACAACTAAATAACAGTTATTATTTCAATTATTAAATACCTTTATATATTTTTTAAATAGTTAATAATATATTTAAATCTCATACTCGACTATTTAATTACTCAAATAATTATATTTTTATTTTTAGATTTCAAAACTTGGTTTTTTTTTTATAACAAAAGTTATTGGCTTGTAATATTTAAAAATAAATTAGTACATATAGTTTTTTAAACTTTCCAGATTTACTTGGGTACATTTGACTTTTTTTTTTAATTTGTTGGTTAAAACACCGAAAAATCTTCAGATTGCTTTTTTTAGTATTATTAAAAAAAATCTATATTTACAATGACTATTAGTATAAATTAAACTGAAAAATATTGTGATTATCTAAAATAATAGTTTTAATGAGACAACGGTCACCTAAAATTTGCTTTTATTATTTATAGGCAAAAATTAATCTCGGATTATAAAAATAAATTTTTTTGAAATATCAAAGTGTTTTCTTGAAGGAAATTTAATTCTGAATAAAAAGGTCATTATCTGCTTATTGATTGGACCAACCGTTTAAAAGTTCTGAAACCGCGAAATGAAAAATTTTCATGTTAGAAAAATTTTTTATTAGATTATTATAGTAAATTTTTTGCTTTACAACAAAGGTCCTTATCCGCGATTAATTCAATTATACGTTTAAAAGTTACGTCCTTAAAATTGAAATTTTGGTCTAAAAAAAAAATTAATAATAATTATTAATTAATTTGAAATTAATTAGTTATTAATTTTAATAATAAGTTATAATAATTATAAATAAATTAAAACAAAATAATTTTTCTATATGGCTACTCAAAGGACAGAAAATTTCTTCAACTGCCAGCCGAAAAAAATTAATTATAATTAAACAAAACACTATTAAGCTGCAATTTTTAATCCGCGACTTACCTTTAGGTAGATAAGAAAATTAAAAAATAAAATGAGAGAAAAAATTTATTTTTTTAATAGTTATCGTGTTTGCCCCTCTATGAAAACTTATATAATCCACATAGCCTATTGAAACACTTTTTTTTTTCTAAAAGTAGTAATAAAGGAGGTTCGGGTGAATCTAATCTGAAAAATAAATTCCAACTTTGAGCTTTGAAATTAAGTATACGTATAAATAAGTACGTCATTTATATAATCTCAAAATTTAAAAAATATTCACCGTTTAGTTATTTGGATATTAAATTTCAAAAATCACATTTTTTATCTCCTTATACACGGGCTCTTATGGCTGACAAACTTTAGTCGAGACTTGAATTATTTTTTTCAATACTAGAACTCGAATTTGCGCGCGCAAGCGCGCGCCTTGACTATAGGGTTTGCATATATTTTCATGCATATGATATATTTGACCAATCACATCACGAATAGATTAGTTTCACATACATTGGGCTCGTAAAATTTTGATTTCGAAAACTTCAATTTTTCATGTTTTATTGAAATTTTTTTAGGTTTTTTGTTTTTTTTTTTTTTAATTTGGACGGCTCACCGGGCAATTAACTTTTAGAGTTAGAATCAGTGAATTAAAATACATTGAAATACATAATAATAAATTGTACATAAAAATCATACGTGATCCAGGTCCACAAAAATACACACTACAAACAAGAATGTAAGAAGCATTGAACATTCCTATAGGAATTAAGATTTGATTGCTATAAACCTGGAAAGTTCGGAGAAAAATGTCTTTACATTTTACTAACTTCGACTTATAGAGATTCACTTTTAAAATTCGAGTTATAGAGTATAAATATGCCTTATCGATACTGGAAGGGAAACGATACTAAGTTCGAGTTACAGAGTCTAAATAATTCGAGATATCGCGTATTTGAGGGTTCAGCGGAAGGGAATACAAATTTTTTTCGAGTTACTGAGGATTTCGACTTAACGAGGTTCGAGTTATCGAGAGTCTACTGTATATTCACTTTCAACCAATCAGAATGAGAATAAATATTTTCAACCAATCACATCACGAATAGATTGGTTTCACATACATTTCATCTCAATTTTACTATGGGACTAGTACTTGTGTTACCAAGAAGTGCAGCAAATTGCTGTTGGAGATAAGGTATATTTCTTCCTACACCTTTCATCGTTGACATTTTCTTTTTTTTTATTTTTTATTTTACTATTGTCACCGTTTTACAATTTCATTGGATATTACCTTTAAATTAAATATGACACTTATCTAAAACACATTTTTCGGAATTAAAATCCATCTTTTGATCATGTTGGTGATATTCATTCCCAGATTACGAACGCTATTTAGTTGACTCAATTATCAATATTGCCAACGTAGAAAATCAGAAACAGTAACGTTCGCGCGCCAAGTATAGATTCAAAGTGTGGACAGACAGAGAAATGTGTACATAAATATTTATGTATATGTTTCAATAATCTCTAATTGTTCATATGTTTATTTACAATGCAAGAGAGTATACATGTAAGTAGTATGTATGTGAGTGTGCCAAACCACTCAGTTTTCAGTTTTCTATTAGTTTTCCAACAGTGCATGCATATGAGAATATTCTATATACACATATTTTCATGTTATCTCATGTATAAGATTTCGTTGTTATCGACTTTATAAGAGCCGAAAGATAATACAGAAAAATAATAAGTTTTAAAAAATACCAAAAGGTGGCAAGACAGCCAAGAAAATGGACAATTAATTAAAATAAGTGCATTATAGCTTTTCAGGAAATATGAACTTGGCATATAAAAAAATGTACAATTTAAACAGTCCTGGTTTCATAAAAACGACTGGAGCAACTACATAACTAAAAAAAATAAAGGGTATATTTTTGAAAAAAAAAATTAGGAAAACGGTTGACCCTAAAGGCCATCCCTGCATCTTATCGCTAATTCCATACTTGACCACTAAAAATTGCACTAATTACGTTTTTGAGCTCTTCGAGCTCAAAAAAATAATTTTCGTGTGATTTTGAGCTCTCCGAGCTCAAAAATCAAAAGTCTGATAGAAGTTTAATAAAACACTATTTTTTGAATTTTCAAATCGCAATAACTTTTGAATGAATGAACCGATTTTCACGTGGTTGGCAGCATTCGACGCAGTTTTTTAGATCCTACTAAAATTTAAATTTGCGCGCGCCTTGACTATAGAATTTGCATATATTTTCATGCTTATGATATATTCGACCAATCACGTTACGAATAGTTTGATGCCACATACATTTCATCTCAATTTTATATTAGGACTAGAATTGAATTTTGCGCGCGCAAGCGCGCGCCTAACTATAGAGTT
>CAJNRD030001116.1:2250772-2275318 GCA_905319865.3 Cotesia congregata
GCAGAATATTACCTTAACCACGTTTAAGTTTTTTTGTCAGTGTAAATAAATAAATTAGTTTGAATTTATTGAGTGGTCTGAAGCTCGCGCGCTACGCACCGTTGCCAAATGTTTTGACTCCATTTTAACGTAGTTTACTTGAGAATTTTTTGTGATTTTTAATTATTAATTTCTCAATAAATATCTCGGTAATTGATATATTTTATTGCAAAAAAAGAAATCTGAATATTTCGAAAATCTAATTTTTAGTTTTTTTTTACTTCATCTAATCTATGACTGATAGTATAATTCGAGAAATACTGCAAACGTCTGACTTTCTCGTAAGACTCTGAACAAATACTAACATTTAAAAATTTTATTTTTTCAAAAATTTGTCCGGTAAAGTATAATTTAAACCTCACTATTAGATAAATAAGGACTTCAACTATTAGAAAAAAATTTAATTTACTCATAATCTAATATTTTTTATTTTACATTGGCGGCGAAAGGACCTCCTTAAATAAGTAAAAATCATCAATTATTGAATTGTTTAAATTATTTTAAATTAAAATAAAAAATTTTGACGAATATTAAGAAGACTTAAAGTAAAAACAAATTTAAACATTATTTTGACTCATAAGTTACGCTCGAACCTCCTTAATCGATTTAAAAAAATCAAAAAATTTTTAGCTATTCATCATGTCCGCTGCTACATAAAAAAGACCCCAAAATCGACCGTAGAAGATCTTCCGGAAGAACCTCCAAAATGTCCAACAAAATCCAACAAAAAGCTCCCTCCAGAATGCGAGGAAATCTGCGGGCCCACTGCCGGCGCTCCGATAAACTACGACAGCTTCATGTCGAAGTGGTGGCGCCAAGTACTAGCAGCTTTACTGTTCACCAGCATGGGGATCAGTATTTACTCAAAGCTCCGCCAAGAGGAGGCGGCTTCTGCCAGCCCGGAAGGAACAACTAAGCCTGCCGGTTCCAAAAGTTCCAAGTCGCCAGATGTCAGCACCAAAATACCGACAGAAGTTCCGTACCTGCTGATAGGTGGCGGCACTGCCGCGTTCTCCGCGTTCAGGTCGATTAAGTCCAAGGACCCGACCGCGAAGGTCCTGATTATTAGTGAAGAGTCGGACTTTCCTTACATGCGGCCGCCTTTGTCCAAGGAACTCTGGTATGATAAGAACCAGGTTCCTAATGACTTGAGCTTCAGGCAGTGGAACGGAACCGAACGCAGTCTGTTCTACGAACCGACGGAGTTCTTCAAATCGGTTGAGGACTTGATGGCTTCTGATAAGGGAGGCATTGCTGTTGCTAGTGGGTGGAAGGTAATGATTTTTATAATTTTGGGGTTCGGTTATTTTTTTTTATTTTTTTGGTCTAATTTGTAATTTCGAAAACAAGATAGGAATTTTTTTATACAATTGATAATTATTCAGAAAAATTGGGAAGTTTATTTTGTAAGTGTATTGATTTGTTAGAACAATTAGTCGTATAGTCTTCCTTATTACTAATTTTTTTAACAAGAGTTATAAATATTTTATTAGCAGCTAATTTTTCAAACTAAATTAGTATGATTTCTTCCTAATTGCTAATTAGTTGGAATAATAAGTCATATATTCTAACTAGTTGCTAATTGAATAAAAAATAGTAACACTTCTTCTTAATTACTAATTTTTGAACAAAAATCACAAATATTTTTTCCTAATTGTTAATTTAGTAAACAATTAGTTACATATTCTCTTTAGTTACTAACTAGACGCCAAATAAGTGATTTTTCTGCCTAAATATTGATATATTGATAATTTATTAGCATCTCTTCCTAATTACCCATTTTTTATAAAATTGACATTTTTTCCTCATTGTTTAGATAGAAAAGTATATTTATTTATTCCTAATTGCCAGTTTATCAACAAAAATTAATAATATTTCTTTTCAATTCCTCATTTTTTAGTAAAGTTACCATTGTTTCTCCTCTAATCAATTAGTCATAGCAATTAAAAATTATTTTTTCCTAATAGCTCACTTTTCCACAAACATTATTTACATTTCTTCCTTATTACTAATTTAATCTGGACAATCAATATTATTTTTTTACTATTAATTTTTTTCTACTAAATTAGCAGCATTTCTTCCTAATTGCTATTTTTTCAGAACAATAAGTAACATTTCTTCTTGGTTATTGATTTTTCAGAAAAATGACTGATATTTTTTTCTCATTGCTAATTTATCCTTACAATTAACATTTTTTTTCTTTGTACGTATTTTTTCTCACTAGTAATATTTCTTCTTAATTGCTAATTTCTTCACAAAAATTACTTAGGGTAAATGCACCAATTATTGACCGATTAAAGTTTTCTTTTTCTGTACTAAGCTATAAAAAAATCTATTAACCTACTAAAAACAATTTGTAATGGATTTTATTAAAGTTAAATACTTAATTAATAATAATTAATAACTATTTATAATAAAAATTAACAAAATTATATTAATTTTGTTATTTGAATCATGAAATACTAAAATCACCAATTATTGACCGAAGAAACCCAATAAATGACCGACCGTCCTCCAATTAATTGACCGCTGAAATAATTACAAGTAATTTTGTAAACTACATGTATGTAATTAAATTTATGCAGTACTTTTAAAGTATTAACGACATCTTTAACAAAACTAAACATACAATATAATTTTAAATCGTACTTTTTTATAAAATAATATAAATAATAGCAATAATTAACATAAAGTCACATTTCTTTAGGTCACAAATAATCACAAATTCATTTTGATGACGATAATTCTTCTGATTCACTTGAAATTTTTTTATTCTTCTTCTTTTTTTTTCAATTAAAGCTTTTTTACTAGCTTGTAACTCTTTTTTATTTTTTTAATTGCTTAGCAATTTTTTTTTTTCTAATAATTCGTTCTTTGATATAACCGTTCACTAAAAAAATTAGAGCAAAATAAAACTTAATAATCAAAAAAGATTTTAAGTATTATTTTAATTATAAATATACATTTTATAATGATTATTTTTATATTTACAAACTATTTAATGACTAAAGTACTTTAAACACTTGGCAGATTTAATTTTGAGGTTAAGAAGTTAGTATTATAAATATACGGTCATTAATTGGATTGTGATAAAATCAGAGGGTCTTATCAATGACCGAATGAATTTTTTACTGGGTAAAGGGCTTCTGACGGATCCAATAGTTGACCGGTCTTAAAATAATATTAAAACTTATAATTTAACTTTATTTTTTCAAAAAAGTTGGAATCTGATCTTTAATTAACATAATAAAACTAAAATATTTTATATTATGCCGATAACTATCACTAAATTAATGATGAAATGCACTCACTCTCCAATTGTACGCTAGTTATTTTTGACCGCTTTATGGCTGGTTGCGTTGTAAACAAACTCAGAATATTTTTTTAAAGCTATAATCGCTGCCCAATTAATTGCGTAATTTTTTATTATGATGATTAAATACCATATTTTTTTATTTTAATAATTTAAGAAAAAAAAATCCTTGTAAAATATTAATTAATTAACATTTTTATACATCGGTCAACTAATTGGTGACCGGTCAACAACTGGTGCATTTACCTTACTAATTTGTCATCAAAATTAATATTATTTTTCTTACTACTAATTTTCTTCTCTATCAATTACTAATATTTTTTCCTAATTGCTTATTTTTTTTTAAACAATCACTGACATTTCTTCCTACTTACTCATATTTTGGATCAACTAGTAATTATTTCTTCCTACTAATTAGTTACTAATTTGTCAAAACAATTATAATTATTTTTCTTGCTACTAATTTTTTTCTCAATCAATTAGTAATATTTCTTCTTAATTACCAATAAATTGTAAGACCTAGTAATTATTTCTTCCTAACTGCTAATTTCTTAAAACAATCAAATAATTTTTTCTTCTCGACTACAAGGTCATCGCCGTAGACGTATACCACAAGGTCGCCATTTTGGAAGACGAAACCGAGATCAAGTTCGACAAGTGTCTCTTAGCAACCGGCTCGACCCCCAAGATGCTAGATGTCTTCAAAAACCTCCCCAAAGAAGTCCAAGACAACGTCCTGACCTTCAGAACCAAGGACGACTTCATGAAGCTGGCAGAAAAAGTGAAGAGTCCATCAGTAAAAGACATCGTCATTCTCGGTGGCGGATTCCTGGGCTCGGAACTAGCTTGTAGTTTGGCCCGACATCTGTCGGAGGTCAAGAAGAACGTCTACCAGATCTACAAGGAGAACTTCATCATGCAAGCCGTACTCCCGGAGTATCTGTGTCAGTGGACCACCGAGAAGTCCAAGAAAGAGGGAGTCATCTCAGTAGCCAGGGAGGAGGTCAAGAACTACCAGGTCCAGAATGGAAAGCTGAAGCTGTTCCTGACCAGCGGACAGGCTGTCAATGCTGATGCAGTGGTGATAGCAGTTGGCTCTGAAGCTAACACAGAGTTGGCTGAAGCCAGTGGCCTGGAAGTCGATAATAATTTCGGAGGGTTCCTGGTGAATTCCGAGCTCCAGGCCAGGAAGGACATCTGGGTAGCTGGAGATGCTGCTTGCTTTCATGACATCAGGCTTGGAAGAAGGCGGGTCGAGCATCATGACCATGCTGTTGTCTCTGGGAGACTGGCTGGGGATAACATGACCGGAGCTGGTGAGTACCAGGGTTGTTTCTGAGGATAAATGTGCTGCTGGAGATTACCAGAGTTATTTTAGCTTCATGGCAGTGTGCCCTTTGGAAAATAGAGGAAATTCTAAAAAAAATGACCACCCACAAGCCCAGGTTTGGAATTGTACCGTGAAGTACGAATGAAGTACTATTTATCGTACTTCAATCGTACTTCACGGCACAACTTCAAACCTGGGCTTGTAGGTAGTCATTTTTTTTGAAATTTTCTCTAGAATCTTAGGGAACTCTTAAATTTTGTCTCCAATCAACCCAGAGGCTGAAAAAGCAATAAATTCACTCAGAGCTTAGAGAAATGTGGGGAATAAACTTTAATACTAAATCTTGAGTAATTCAATTAGATTCGAGTTACCGACTAGGGCCGCTTGATTTTTCTTACTAGCTACCAATAAGAATGCTTGTTCCAGGTAAGCCGTATTTGCATCAATCTATGTTCTGGAGTGATCTGGGACCTGAAGTTGGCTACGAAGCTGTTGGTATAATAGACTCTTCGCTACCGACAGTGGGGATTTTCGCCAAAGACTACCAACCGGAGGCAACTAATGCCCTCAATCCGCAATTAGTATCTCAGAGTCATGAAGAGAAGGAAGATAAGAATGATGATTATGGAAGAGGGGTTGTTTTTTATCTTAAAGACGATACTATCGTTGGTATCGTTCTCTGGAATATTTTTAATCGCATGTCCATTGCGAGACAGGTAATTTTTTGTTTTGATTTTAAGATTTATTCATTATTATAATATGAAAACATTCAAAAAATGTTCATGCAAGTCAGATGTAGGATATAATTATATATTGTTCTGTATAATTTTAGATTGTTTCACAAATTTGGTAGAGAAGTGTATAATTATATGGGTTCTATATTGTTTTATATAATTTTACATTTTGTCATTTGACTTTGTCCGAAAGTATAATTATATGAGTTTTGGTTATATAATCTTACATTGTTCCATATAATTTTATATTGCCCTAAATAATTTTACATCGTTCTATTCAATCTTATGTAGAGATAATTATATAAGTTTTGATCATACAAAATTTTCATATTGTTTTATATATTTTTTTGATCGCTTCATATAATTTTAGTTTGTTTCATATTATTTCATACTAATCCATATAATTTTATATTGTATGTAATTTGATTAAAATGTGTATAATCATGTGAAATTTTGATCCTATATAATTTTACATTGTTTCTTATAATTTCACATTTTTCCATATAACATTACATTTTTCTATATAACATTACCTTGTTCCATATAAATTTACATTGTTCTATATAATTATACATTGTTCTATTGATCTTATATAAAGATATAATTATATAAGTTCTGAATATAGAAAATTTTCATATTATTTCATATATTTTTTGATCGCTTCATGTAATTTTACTATATTTTATATACTTTTATACTAACCCATATAATTTTATATTGTTGTGTGTAATTTTATAGGAAGGCGTATAATCGTGTGAGATTTTGATCCTATATAATTTTTTTTACATTCTTTTATATAATTTTATGTTGTTACGTAGAATTTCACATTGTTTCATATAACATTACATTTTTCTATATAAATTTACATTGTTCTATATAATTTTACATTGTTCCATATAATTCCATATTATTCGAAATAATTTTACATTGTTCTATTCAATCTTCTGTAGAGATATAATTATATGAGTTTTGATCAGATATAATTACTTTGTTCCATATAATTCTTTACTAATCCATATAATTTTATATTGTATGTAATTTTCTAGAAATGTGTTTAATCATGTGAAGTTTTAGTCCTGTATAACTTCACTTTGTTTCATATATTTTATGTTGTTCTATAGAATTTTACATTGTTCCATATAACATTACATTTTTCTGTCTAACATTATCTTGTTCCATATAAATTTACATTGTTCTATATAATATTACATTGTTTCGTATAAGTTCACAATTTTACAATATTCTACATAATTTGAATATTTCTACCCATATTCAATATTTAACATCCTTAATTTTATTTTCCAGGTATTAACAAGAGGAAGTAAATTAGAAGAAATAAATGAACTAGCAAAACTGTTCACAATCCACGAGGACTAATAATAATTCCTAATTTAATCTAACTTTAAATATCTCAGGACGTGAAAATGAGAGTGAGTGAGAGTTTGTACATAAGAGGATTTTTTAAAAAATTATATATACACCGTAATCATGTTTATAGCGCGTAAATTACTTTTGCAATTAGATGAATTGGTGAATAAATTTATTAATTTATGAAAAAACTTAGTCTTCATTTTCCTCCTCGGAGGCTTGGTGCGTCATGGAAGGAAGAACTTTATTCCTGTATCTTTTAGCCAACCTATCCATAAAACTGAGATAGTCGTGGCATTTGTAGTCACTTAGATCCTAAAAAAATTAACATTAATTTTTCTCAATTTTCAGACTAAACATTTTTAAAGCTCACCAGAAATTCGGGCCAAGAATTTCCGTCGATAACGTCCTTCATTATAATCGGCTCGCAGTGTTGAAGTAGCGAGACGCAGTAGTAGACGATGTAATCTGGAAGATTTATGAGGCAGACGCATAGAAAGTTCAAGATTTCATTCCATGGTAGCGCCCCCATGAACATCTGTGTGAGCAGACGGTCGGAAATTATCCACCATTTTATTCCGAATTGTCTCTGGAAAGGAAAGAAAAAAATTCGGGCTCAATATTCATGTTAGAAGCAGAGAAACAAAAATAGTTCAAATTCCGGTCGCTAGGGGTAAATTCTGTGAGTCGACCAATTGGCATTTTAACCATCTAGGACTTTTTTAGAAGCCTTATAGATAATTTGTGCCAAATTTGAGTTTTTAATTTGCGATAGAAGCCGAGAAAAAAAATTATTTCTATTTCCTGCTGCTAGGTGGCGAATTCTGTAAAATACCTTGAGCGCGAAATTTAACTTTGGTAGCTCAGTACAAACAATGGCTTCGATATGTCGAGCAATAATAAACTGCGTTCCGTTTTCTTGCTCATTGTTGGTATCAAAAACAGCCGCAAGATTGCGCCACATGTAAACGGCTGACGGCAATCTTACCAATTGTTTAATAAATCCCTTGCATCTGAAAAGTATAAAATAAAATTAGTGAGTCAATGATGAATTTGCGAGCTTTATTCTAAAGATATGATTACAATTTTATTGTAATTGGGTATAAATCTTTTGAAAATGTAAGATAAGTTTTCAATCTGAGACTCATTGCTAATTTTTATTACTCACCTTTCGACGTTTCCGTCACAAACAACAAATATTACGGTCAAGAACCAGTCGAATCCTCGAAACTTTCCGTCTTTTTCGTACTGAATAAATCCGTGAATTTTACCGAAAACTTCCTTCAAGTTTTCTTTAATTTTATCGGGTTCTTCAAGTTCACAGTTGTCTTCCGCGAACCTAGCCGCTAAATCAAACCCTATTTCTTCTTCTGGTAGCCAGGAGTATGCGGATTTTTCTTCCCATTGGAAAATTTCAACCCATTCTACGGTAGGTATTGCTTGTTCCATTTGTTCCAGGAGTTTTAAAATGGTTCCATGCTGGAATAAAGTTTTTTTTATGTAATTTATGAAAATATTAATAAATTTGTAAAAATCCAAACTCATTCATAAATTACAACTTCAAAAATGAAGCACGGCTACAACTTCATTAACAAAGTTAAAAAATGCAATTTAATTTGTGAAGCACAAACACATCTTCATTTATGAAGTACAACTTCAAAAATGAAGTACTATCACAACTTCATTTACAGAGTTAAAAAAATATGGTTTAATTTGTGAAGCACAAACACACCTTCATTTATTAAGTACAACTTCAAAATTAAGTACACTCCGTTTATGAAGCACAACTCCAGAATGAGGTACGCTTAATTTATGAACTGCATTTTCATTCACGAAGAACAACTCAAATGGAGTATAAAGAACAACTTCACAAATGAAGTATGAAGGACAACTTCACAAATAAAGTATGAATAATAACTCAATAAATGAAGTATGAAGGACTTCACAAATAAAGTACGACTGATAACTCAATAAATGAAGTATGAAAATAACTTCACAAATTAAGTGTGAAGTACAAATCCACGAATGAAGTACTATTACAACTTCACAATTGAAGTACTATTACAACTTCACAAATGAAGTACGAATACAACTTCATTCAGCAAGTAATAACAAACCTTCATTAACTAATGTCACTTCTTTTATGAAGTAATAATACAAATTCATTTGTCAAGTGCTAATACATCATCCACGCTTCACTATTATAACCCCACAAACTATGTAAAATTACAACTTCGCTAATGAAGTAGTGCAACTTCATTTATGAAGAACGAATGACACTTCATTTATGAAGAACGAATGACACTCCACAAATGAAGCAGGAGTACATCTTTACTAATAAAGTATTAATACAACGCCATAAATAAAGTACTAAATGGGCTTAACAGATAAAGTACAATATGAACTTCATAAATGAAGCACTAATTGTACTTCACAGCCTTACCTTAATAACCCCAGGCGAACTTTTATGGGCTTTTTTAATCTGCGAAGCCCAAGAACTATCTTTAAACCCCGGCTTACATTCACTAAGAAGTTCGTCAAGTTCCGACTCAGACTCAGAACTTCTTCGACCCACTTCATCTTCAACTGCTGGAGGAAAAGCATCAAAAATTTTCACTCGCTCTGGCTCCTCACCCCAACTAAGTTTATGCTTGAAAAAATAAGAATTCCAAAGTATCTTATGCCTCAAATAAGCGCAATGATCCACCGCAAAAACTTCATGAACTTCACAAACTGCACTTTCACCCTCACTCTCGAATCTGTAGACTTCGTAGCCATCATAAATCTCATGTACTTCACTAACTTCGCCACGTACTTCATTTTCCACAGCAATTTCTTCCTGAAATTCATCTTCCTCAACTTTTTCTGTAAACTTCGAAACTTCCAACCGACAATTCTTTTGAAGTTCCAGCAATTTTGTCTGTAGATCATAAGTGTGCATTAACAGAATTAAAATATCTAAATTCCATACCATAGTTTCCAAAACCCGAAGACTCAGCTCATGATAAACCGATTGATCCATCAACGAGTGGCTGAGCAGCTCTCCAAAGCTCCTCGGATATTCTTCCTCCTGCCAGCTGTCGCCCGAGTCCAGTGCAAATATACTGTAACCTAAAATCCCAAATTACCCCATAAATATCGATCCTAACTCCCTCCATAAATTTTTCACCTCTCCGCCAGTGTGTCCTCCAAAAAACCGAGAGAATGTCAAGAAAAATGAGTACCTACAAGCCTATGTTTAAAGTTACACCATGAAGTACGATTAATCGTACTTCATTCGTACTTCACGTCACAATCCCGAACCTAGACATGTGGGTACTCATTTTTCTCAGAATTCCTTTTTAGATTCTTTGGCACCCTCAATTTTCGTCCCAAACCACCTCAGCACCCAAAATACTTACATTCAGTGTTCAAAGCCAGCAGCGCCACAATATGTCCATACTTCTTAACATTCTCCTGCTCCCAGGGCTCCGTAAACATCTCCCTCTCCTCCAGATTCTTATAAATATCCTCTAGTAGCATTGAAAAAGTCTGAGCTACTAGCTGCCGCATGATTCCTCTAGCCTGATGAAAGAACCCCGCGGCGCTGATAAAACACACCGTTTCCAAACTATCCCACGAGTTCTTCAGCGGATTAATCGCCCCACGAATCACTTCCTCAAGGACCGTTTCCCTGTCCTTGATCATCTCCAGCCCCCTAGGAGTCGTCGCGATCTTCATCACAAAGCTCTTCGCAGCCGCATCAAGCTGCTGGGTCCAATTTTCAAACCCAATCCCACACTTATCAATCTTATTATAAAAAAACTCCAATGCCTCCATCAGTTCCTCAAGTTCCTCCACCACCACTTCAACTTCAAAGAACTGCTCCAAGAACTTGAACATCTGGACCACCAGTTCCACGTCCATCACTGCGAACGGCTGCCTTAGGAGTTCCCCCGCCAACATCAAGATCTTTCCAACGCCATTTTCCATCAAGAACGCCCGTCCATCTTGGAGTTCCGCCATCACAACCAAAGCGTCGACAGTGTGCGCCCAAATCTTCCCACTTTGAAGTGGCTTTACCACCAAGTGGAACAGACCAGTGTCCACCGGAAACTGAGGAGTCAGAACTCTGCTCAAAGCCAGCCTTGTTTCCCTATAAACTGGCCTAGAAGAGGTCGAGTTCCCCGCGGAACTGTTCAGGAACGCCACTAACTTCTTACAGAACTCCGCAGGTGATGGTTCCTCGGTAATAACCTGCCTGCCATCCGCGGAACCGAAGACCAGTGCCATGAAATGAAGGCAATGGAAGTACGTCAAGGTCTCGACAGTTTCTCCGGATATGAAGACGGAGTTCTCTATTGTGGCAACGATAGTTCCAGAGTTCTGAAGGCCAGTTTGCACCTGGTGAAGCACGATTTGCAGGAAATCCGAGTTCTTGGTGACTGCGGCTATAAAAATCTTTCTAGCAGCGGAACTCCGGGTCCATTTTCTCACCCAAAACGCTCCAGGTTCCAAAATAGCCACCAGATTGAGAACTTTCAAATTTTTCTGCAGAGTTCCGGAGTTCCGCGTCAGGAACTCCAGGAACTCCTCGATAGTTTCTTCAGCTTGAGCTTGAGGGCGAACTTGGGCAAGGTCAGAGATCTGCGAAATGATCAAGTGCAGAACTCTGAACAATTTTTCATGGAAGAAAATCTTGAAGTTCACTCCAGTGTTGAAGTTCGGAACTTGTTCCAAGTTTTTTTTGTCGAAGTACGCATCGAACAGACTCAGGAGGCTGCTGAAGACTTCGGGGCCCTTTGGAGTGGTTAGCAGGCGATTGTAAGCCTGTAAACTGGCCGCGAAAATTGGGCTGCTGGAGTCCAGAAGACCCTGCCGGAGAACTCCGAGTAAACTGCGGAACACTTCGTCGGGGAGGGGGGAGGCCAGGTCGCTCTCGAGGAGGATTTCGAAACTGGCCAAGCGGACGTGGTTAGGTTTCGACGGAGCGAGAGATTCCAGCAGGTTCGGAATGTCCGTTTGGGCCTTGAAGGGGCTCCAGGGGTCCGTGTCGAAGGAGAGGGCGCTGCAAGCACTTTCTTGCTCGGCGGGGAGGGTCTTTTGCTTCGAAGCTGCCAGCAGGCGCTGGAGTTCCGGTGTTGAGGTTAATTCGATGACCAAAGACTCGATGTCGGTGTTTTGGCGTAATTTGGAGGTTATCGAGGGCAAAAAGTCCGATTTTAAGGCTTCTAACAGCCATTTTTGTTTTGTTGGTGTCAACTCGGTCATAACTCGCGGGATACTAAGGGGTATTGATATCTTGTTTGTTGTGGTTTGTCGTTGCTAGGCGACCGACAGGTGCGGGGTAAGCTGGGTGTGACTGGTTTTAAAGAAAGAGGGAATTAATTAGAAGGATTAGGAATTTAAGAAGGTTTTTTTTTAGAGATGTACAATATCTACTGAAAAACAAATAATAGTTTAAAAAAACGAAAAAACACGCTTTTTATAGAAAACCAAAGTAAAAAATAGAAAATCAATTTTAATAAATTTGAGTTAAGAATAGTGTAAAAAACTTTGATAAATATAAATTAATTGTAGTGTACACTGTTAAAAATTTTTGTAAAATTACAATCATATTACAAAACAAATAATAAGTAAAATTACAAATCAGTGTATAGCAATGCAAAATAAAATACAATTCATGTAATTTTCCAACACCTATCAGGAAATCTACTAAGATGTATTGTAATTTAACAATCTTTATGTATAAACTAAACACGCATTGTAATATTACAGAACCGTTCGTCAATTTAAAAAAAAAAAACAGCTTTTTAATTTTGCAAACATTATTTGTGATCTGATTCGGCATAATTGTATGTAAAATCACAAAAAAATATTGTAATTTATATTACAATCATCTCATAAAAAATTTAAAAAGCTTAACTTTAATAAATAAAGTAATTTAATCGATGTTAAACTAAAGAGCGCCACCAGGTTGTTGAAACGGTGTTCTAATAAAAATCGGAGAAGAACAAGAGAGAAAATCCATACGGTAGGAGAGTTTAGGAATTGATCTAGAAATAATAAAAACGATAATTTAGATTCATCAATTATTTATTATACAATTCATTCTTACAAGCATATTATAAATTTAAATGATGAATTATCCCCATGTAACATGTGCTTGAGCAAAATTTTGGTTCAGTGTCTTCAGTAAAACCCGTAGTTGTTGATGTCTTTTTCTACGTATGGATCTTGCTCAAGTTCGTGAAGAAGGAACTGGTTCAAGATTTATATATAACTAGCTCAAGACATCTTTTACAAGAATATGAAATAAGTTTGATGCAAGATGCATTGAAAAACTTTCTGACGCATTTTTTGAATTAGAAACTCACAACAGACACAGTGACGCGACCGCTCATCCGCAGACAATTCATCCGCGACGATTAATCCGCCGCGACACTTCATCCGTGGATGATTGATCCGCACGACAATTGATCCCAACTGGAGGGGTCCAGGGGCGAAGCACAGGCGGGGGTTGGGGGCGGAGCCAACATTTGAATGACTTTATTAATTTTTATTCCAATAATTTAATATTGTTGGGTATAATGTCGAAGAAACACACACAACAACCTTGATAAAACGTCACATCACGGATCAATTTTCGTGCAGATCTTTCGTCGTGCGGATCAATTATCGTGCGGATCAAAAATCCACGGATGAAATGTCGCGAATGAATTGTCTTCGGATAAAGTGTTACGTAACCACAGACACTTATCCATGACTTGCTCAAGATTTGTAATTCTCAGTAATTTGTTCATTTCTGAAGCATTTGTCAACCAAAAACTAACAGAAAATGTTGAAGCGTGACTTGCTCAAGATGCATGATGCATTATGTATTTTATAGGCATTTTTTCCCCTCCACTACTTGAAAATGTATTGACTTAGTGGTGATCATTTTAAAATAAATTAATCTTGATCGATATCTACTGATCCTATTTGCTACAAGAAATTGAGATTAGACTTGCTCAAGCCTTGAAAAAGATTGCTATATGGGCAATTACCATTATATAATCCCTTAAAATAGAGGGACAACCCGTACTTTGATTCACGGGTACGTAGACCACCTCACCTCAAATTCTTTACCAAATTTCGATTAAATACCAATTTAACAATTATTTTAGAAGACTTCTCATATAAAGGGAAAACCGTACTCTCTATCCCGCATAACTCACACTAAATTATTTCCCATCAACGACATAAAATTGAATAATTATTAAGACCAACTGAATATTAACAAATCGTTGTCAAATATAATTAACGAGTTTTTCGACGCACATTAATGATAATATATTGCTTTATCGTTCTTAAATCTTGTAGCAGTTGTATTTTCAATGCAGAAAAATTTTTAGTTAGAAGTTCTGTTGTAAAGCATATAACAGCAGAAAAAAGACCAAGCCCGAGCAAATAAAATGCAAAAATAATATCTCTCATCTCTATAGGACGAGGATACTTTTCCTTTTTACCAGTGAAGAATTCAATGATTGGTCTATTAGAATCGGATTTTTCTTTATCCCACAAGTCCTTTATTCCAGATTGCATCAACGCCATGATGAGATTATTAACGCGATGTCTCAAAGGCCAGTTATGTCGCATAATAAGCGTAGAGCAGTAGACTATTAGAGGATTTTTAGGGGTGTGCATTTTGTAGCGAGCTTTTTCATTATCTGAGTTATGACTTTTACTAATATAAGCGACAGATTTATCAGAGATATACTTTCTGAACTTGCTTTCCGATTCAAAAACAGTTTTGTTCAACAAAACTGGGTCGGTTATGTAAGATTCGCTTCCGATACGTGCGTAAATTCTTGTATAATGAGGATCCTTTAGGTCTTCCAGAGTCTCAACATTTTTTCTGTACACAGGTTTTGTCAAAAAAGTCGCGAGATGACCGGAAAAAGTTGCCTGGATAATAAGGAAGTATAAAAATATGACAGAAAAAAATATTCGGATCTTAATTGTGTCCATTCGCGTGTACAACGAATTGTTTATCATTAATCTCAAGCACTCGAAGATGGAAAATGATAATTTTGAACTATTTTCACTATTTGATCGATAAATAACGGTAAACGTCATCAGAAAAATGATGATAGTAGCAACAATTATTAACCATCCATAATACTCAAACATTTTTTCCAAAGGTGACGCAAATCCACGATTGTGGGTTATTATCTCATCATAGAAATATTTGAGTGGGTACGATAGATAAAATATAAGGCCGGCCAATTTTTTCTCAGGTAGAGCGGGTACTAGACTCAATTCTAAACGACGATCTATTAACATAGGGTAAATGTCATTGGCAGAGTGATTCCAACTGTTGAAGACTGTAAGCATAGAGATGTTCAAATACTTAGTAAAGACTCCGATTGTTTTTGCTTGCAATTTTCCCATTCTATTCCCCATTTCAGTTATGTTAGAGTCTTTAGTGTATTTACGTTTACTTATGAGGAGTCTCTTCGGCACATACACTGATACTTTTATCGTGTACCCGTTCAGTATTTTCGTACGATCAAAGAGAAGATTTTCGCAGAGCTTAGAACCTGTTGGAAGAAGAATTTATTAGTAACAATTTATTAATTTTTGCAATTTTTTTGAAGCTTACCGTAGTCAAGTTTAGTTTTTGTATCGTAATGAGCTTCAAAAACTGTCCATAACTGGGAAACACCATTATCTTTATAGGGATAATCGCCTATCTTGCTCCAAAATGGCGGAGCGAAATTCGCAAAAGCGTTTACGGTTATTATTCCAAGGATTCTTGATCTTACGATACAATAGAAAGCTTTAAAATTTTCAAACTGTTTTTGAAACCAAAGGAATGAACTGATGATCGTAGTGATCGTAGAATCTTCATTAAATTTACGATTATCGAAAACAAACATTGTTTCTATCGCTAGTAACGGGAATGTTTTATTTAGGAGCTCTTCAGGCATCGTTGGATTCAAGTCGTCAAGAACTATCACGAAAAACTTAATTCCTCGGGTTGGTGGTTTCAATAGCACATTACTGTCGTTTAACAAAACAATATCAGCTTCATTGTCAGCCAGGAAAATTCTGTCATTATTGAACAATCCGATGGTTCCGAATCCCGTCCCGCAATTATGAAGCAAGTCTTTCTAAATTCAAAAGAAAATAGTCAATAAACAGTTGGTTTATTTATTTTATTTTTCATACCATCATGTTGATGAACCAATCCATATCGTCTTGTTGAGGAACTTGAATTTGCCCAATAACAAAATTTTGAATAAAAACTATAGCAATTATTGCTCGCATTTCAAATGTTCGACTTACTGTGAGCAGGTAAATTTTTATTGGTTGCTTATTGTTGCACACCTTACTTATATTCTCACTCAAATAGTGATTGTTTAGTCACGCTAGTTTATTTTGTCAGCAAATATAACTCTCTTTTATTAAAACAAAGATGACTTATTCTGATCTAGTGATAGTGTGAGCATCAAAACAGTAATTAGAACTTGAAAAACTCAACTTCTTAGCTTTCGTTAATATTTTATTAATAATATGGTGAAACAATTAAACAAAAAAGACCGTAGAAAGGGTTGAATGATACATATTGCTTGATAACAAATATTATTAGTCAGGTTGATTTATATAATGTTTTTCTTACGATAGTGCATGAGTAATTTATTATCCTGTAAAATTATCAAATAGTAGTCGAGAATTTAGTTGTAAAATTAAATTCTAAGCTGGTGAGTGATGATTAAACTCTAGCATGGCTTTCGAATAAATAATTTCGAAGTCTCCGGAAATTATAAATAATGATCTTGAAAGTGAGAAATTGGAATTGTATAATTTTCTTTTCGACTGCAAGACTTATTTTGTAGAACAATTCAATAACAAAACAAAGGACTCCAAAGAGTAATCTAAAAGCTAAAAGAATAAATGCAAAAGAGAGATCTCCAAATTCAACAGGTCGGTAGTAATTTTCGGCTCGGTCTTGAATTATTTCGAATTTTCTTCTAATTGGTTGATTATTATTTTCGTGCCAACGGGTTAGAATATGCGATTCTGTCCACCTCATTATAACTTTATTAACTCGCTCTCGTAAGCCCCAATTTCCTCGCATTACTAGTGTAGAGAAGTCGAATTTAAGATATGACTTCGATTTGTAGAAATTGTATTTGAGTATTAACGGATTTAATTTTTCTTCATAATCAATTAAAGCTGTGCGATTATCACCCATAAACCAGTCGGTTAACCAGTCATCTCTTAAGGAATCTATCGTCACAAGTTTATCCATCAACAGTCCGTCCGCGATGAAATCCGAGTCATAGAGTCTCTGTGGCACAAGAATGTATTGGTAATGAGGATTCTTTAGGTCATCAAGAGTTTCAAGATTTTTTTCTGTGCACAGGTTTAGTCAAAAATGCCGCAAGATGCCCGGAAAAAGTCGCCTGTATGATTAAGAAGTAAAGAAAAATGACGGAGAAGAATACACGTATATTATCATTATTTATTCACGTGTAGATTCCGGAGCTGATGATTAATCTCAGACATTCGAACAGTGCGAAGGAAATTCCATAATTGTTCGACTGATAAATCACCAGAAACGTCGATGATAAGATAATGATGGTAGCGATGATAGTCATCCAACCGTAGAACTCAAACATTTTCTCCAAAGGGCTCATTAGACTGCGGTTCGGAGTCACAATTACATCGTGAAAATACTGAATTGGATATGATATACAGATAGAATCGTAATCTCCATTGAATATGGACTGCGGAAGAGGTTGCAGAACAATATACTGTTTGAGTAAATTGAATCGGAGCGTAATTCCAATATTTTCTTCATCAGATGATCGTGAAAAATCAATAGTTATATTTAATGAAATGTTCAAAGATTTCATAAACCATTGGCTGTAATTTCCGTACTCTTCACCCAACAGCTCAACTATTTCGTTTGTGGGAGTGTTTTTATTTATCAATTGATTCACTGATTCTTTTGGTTTTACATCGAAGTTATCGGTATCGTTCACCGGAAAAACATACCCAATATTTATGGTGTAGCCAAAAAGATGTTCAGTTCGGTCGAAGAAGATATTTTTGCAGAACTCAAGATCTGTATCAAATAATATTTTCAGTACAAATATTTTCGAGCTAAATTTTTAAAACTTACCTGTTGTATTATCAGAGCTACTATACATTGTTTTATAAATTCTAAAATGTAAGTCCCAAAAATAAATATTAACAAAAATATCTTGAACCTTTACCCAATTTGCTGGTGCTGAATCCGTATAAGAGGTTGTGGTTAGAATTTCAATTTTTCCTTCATTAGTTACATAACAGTAATAAAGTAATGTATTTTGCATGGTGTAGTCTTCGCCTGCAATATTAGGAATCAAGTCGTTTAATTTGTGTTTCCAATAATATCCACTTCTATCAAAAACAAACAAGATTATTAATTCGCGTCGATCGCCTGATTTTCTTGTTCTTATGAACGGAAAATCGTGGAACAAGTCGTCAATAAAAATCTCGAAAGATTTTATATGTGGAAGAGAAATTTTATGTGGCCAGTCGTCATTACTCAAAACAACATCCATCTCACCATCTTTTAGAAAACTTGGTTGATTTCCCCATATCCCGATAGTTCCAAACTCTTTTCGGCAGTTGTTGGACAAGTCTCTCTTAGATCCAGCAAATTAGTCAATTAAATATTAGCCATTTATCAATTATTTTAAATATTTACCATCATGTTGTTGAACAATGTCACATCATTATCATCATCATCATGAGGCGGAAGTAGGATTTCACCTATCACAAAGTTCTGAATTAACATCAAAATAATTAATTTCGACATTTTTATGAATTATCTGTGTATTAATGCAATCAGTAACTTACTGGTTCTAACTACGTTTTTTTTTTTTTTCCTTTAAGAATAGATAGTATGTTTGATAAATTACCCTAAGACCTTTTTGGATTACTCATTATGTAATCACATATGGTCAAGTTAAAGATGACGTTCCAATATTTGCTGATTTGGTTAAACAAATTTTATTGAATTAGTAAGGGCTGACTGTCACATTTGTCTTGTATTTTGATCAAAAAGCACTAAAGAGATTTCAGTGCTGATATTTCGACGGGTCACCTCATCTAAAATTCATTGAGCTGAGTCTTTTTATGTATAGTTATCAATCACATTCTAGAAAAATATTCTTTAAATTCGAGACTGTCATGGAGAACATTAAGAATTTAAAAATGTATTTCACATCGAAGTCGATAGAGACGCATACCCTGCAAGTCTACGAATGTCACCCACCTAGGCTCCTGCTAATGATGTTGAGCACTTGTTCGAATGTTGTGACCGTAGAATGATATTTCTTGAATCCGAGTCGATTACTTAAAAATATATATTTTTTCGAGCATTTTCAGCTTTAAAGTAACTAGAAGATCTAAAAATAGTCTGCACTGATAAAGATAATCGCTTGTCAAATTTTTTACTTTTATTAAGCCACCAAGGACATGATCGTA
The DNA here is from genome assembly GCA_905319865.3 of Cotesia congregata. Taxonomy (NCBI): domain Eukaryota; kingdom Metazoa; phylum Arthropoda; class Insecta; order Hymenoptera; family Braconidae; genus Cotesia; species Cotesia congregata. Next base: position 2,270,061 of record CAJNRD030001116.1, read on the forward strand.
TTTGATTGTATGAATGGTTCTCAAACAGACATTTGTGATCGCCAATTGGTAGGTATTTTCTACGCTAGCTTGAACAAGACTGCAAAGGTTCTATCACGGAAAAATGAAAATACGAATAATTGACTATTCGTTAAGCATTTTTTAGATTTTCAAATAGTAACCCAGCGCTTCGTTAACGAAAATCTAAAAGTTACAGATTGGCGCTAATACGCAGTAAGTTTTACATTTTGAGTAAGAAATATTAGAGTTTCACGATGTATAAAAGTTACTATCTCACCGTGTAAGTTTTTGTACAAGTCATTGAAATAATACTCGATAAGCGTTAAAATTTAGATTTTCATTTAACAAGTTTGAATCCGATTTTTTACACGGAAATAAAAAAAAAATATCAATATATAAAATATTTTTTTTCTCCCATTAATAATACTCACTACCTAAATATTTATATCCTAATATTACAATAAGTAACAATCTGTCATATATTGAATTTTAGTGTGGCAAAGATGGAAAACGGCAATTCTAAAGTCTATATGTGAAACAAAAAAAAATTTTTTTTTGAATGAAATTTAATTTTTGGTATTGGTTATTCATATATTCATGGGACATATTTCTTATCATATTTATTTTCGAAGTTTTTAATTTGAGGAAGGGTAGAGGGGATTAGTATTAGGAAATTAGTTGATAATATCACACACATACTCGCGTTTCTTATATAAATAAACTTATAATAATATTAATCGCAAATTACCCTAGCGAGGATTCGATCCCAGCGTCTACGCATGAAAGACCAACGTTTTATTCCGACGCTATTCGAACGACATAGCATTCTGTGTAGTAGAGTGTAGTTATAAGCTACAAGCGTAAATAGTATGCGTCGACAATTAATAGTGACTGAAAAAAACTAAGTCCAATTTCTACGGGAGAGGGGATAGAATTTTCTACCGCTATTCAAACATTGTTGAGCCAAACGTTAAATTTTGGATTTTAAGCACTAAGTTCCTGGCTGCTAGAGTATTGAGTGTACTTAATATAGAAAATCTAAAAATTACAGCGTGAGATACAATAGTTACTTTTTCTATACTAACGTTCATAATTCGTATCTCACACTGTAAATTTTAGTAAACCAGTAAATAAACTATATTAATTGGCATTTTAATTTGTACATTGCTGAAAAATGATAATTTTTACAGTTTTAAATAGAAATTAATGACTTTTAAAGAGATAAAATTTCCTGCATAAAAAGCAATAATATTTTTACCTTTTATGATGTTAGATTTACATTTCCAAACTGTAAAATTTGCTTCTTGCATGACAACAATTTTGTTACTATACAAAATACAAAAATTACAGTTTGAACTTTAATTTTTTCTATTTTGATAACGACGGGCTTGATTTTAGATTTTAAACTGTAATTATTCTTGTTTTCTTTTTTCCGTGATCTCTTGCGTGTTTCCTTCGCGCAATTTTATAGTAGATTAAACTTTTGATCAAAATCACTTGAACCATAACAACTTTACTGAAAACGACTGGGGAGAAAATAAGTCGAATAATAATGTAATGTAATGTAATTTATTGACAAGACTGTAGGACAATGTCCTCTAACGGTCTGAAGATAATACAAAAAAGTACAGAGTATTATGTAAGAATATGATAAAAAATAAGTAATAAATTATGAAATAAGTTTTTACAAAGCAGTAATATTAAGGTCTCTCAACGTCTATTAATTTCTGAAAAATTGTAAGAATAAAGAAAGTGAATATTTAATTGCACAGGCTATCACATAAAATAACAACATGTCTTTACAGAAGTCAGTGACTCAATGTTTCTGGATTAGAAATAGCACACACAGGTCATTAATACTAAGACAATACACTTGCGACCTCAGCTCGCTCTATGGCCATAACATGATTGTAGCATCAGCTAGTTTTAAACACAGCCAGAGATGTCGAAGATGTAATTGCTGGTGGTAGAGAGTTCCAAAATGCAGTGCCTACTACTAGGAACGAGTGCTGCAGAGTTGATGTGCGAGGAATCGGCGCAATAAGCGTATCAGTTCGGTTATTATCTCTGTGCCTGGCAACGTTGTGATTCAGCCTGATACGCTCACACAGCAGAGCATTTTTATCCAACATTAGCATGCCATAAAATACACAACCTAACAAATACAGCCGGCGATTATAAGGTGAGAGCCATCCAAGGTCAAGCCGAGGACCACTGGTATGCTCTCCACGCGGTTTACGCAACACAAACCTCACACAATTGTTCAGCGTGACTGTTAGCTTTTTCTCAAAGTTTAGATTTAGATTCGTAAGAGCTACCGCACAGTAATCAAAGACCGGTAGGATCAAGCTAGTAACAAGCTGCCGTTTCAGATCAATGTTGAGTTCATTAGCTGCTTGACGAAGACGATACAGCATCCTTAATGAATGGATCAAAAAATAATGTTTTCTGTTAACTTTTTAAGTAATTTTTTCTTTTTGTCGGAAGCGGAAGATTTTGTGCGCCCTTTACGCGCTTCACGCTATGAGGTGTGCAATTTCAAAAAATTTTTGAATTGCTGTCACTTCTAAACTAATCGACCGATTTGGCTGATCTTTGAACTTAACCTCGGAAATAGTCCAAAGAATAAGTATTTTACGTTTTATTAAGATCTGTATTGAACTGCGGTATAAAGAAGAGAAAGGGCTGTCTAATATATATAAATTTTTAAATCATATGCATTTTTTGAATCCACTTGACGAGCTGCAGCTTTATGAGTCACAATATAGCAAAAGCGAAATTTACTAAAAAATTTTTATAAGTCAAGTACATTTTAATTGAAATAAACAAACAATTACCAAGTTATTTATTAATAAATTTAAACTCCAATTGTAAAGAAAACCTTGTGACTTAGAATATAATAAATTAATTCTCAAGATAAAAATATAAACGACATCATTGTTAGAATTATTATTATTTAAAATAATCTTTCATTCTTTAACATCTGAGCAAGTTTTTTTTTTATAGTAAACTTGAATATACATGTATATATTTACTAGGTTTTTTATGGGGCAGTCGATTACAAAACGCAATTTATTAAAGACAGAAGAAAAAAGACAGTAAATATATAAAATAAATAAATAAATGTGATTGCACGGTCAGATGCACGAGTGAGACCTTGTCACCGGCGAGCGACCTTGTGCGGATTTTTCTTACGGCGGGGTGTGTGTTAATCTGTAGGTAAGTGTGTTAATATGGATATTATGCAGACACGATGCTCCCGATTGCTGGTCCACTGATCGAACCTGTTAGTCTTTAATAAACAATCATAGTGATCAGTTCAGGAATTTTTTATTTTTACACAGTCAATTTTTTTTTCAATTTCCCACCGAGAAAATTTAATTTTCTTTTTCTTAATTTTTTATTCAAAAAAAATTAATATTTTCTTCGAAATAAATTTTTTATAACTGAGAAAAAAGTGATTTTAATTTGAAAAATTTTATTAAAATTTTTTTATGTAAAAAAAAATTAATATTTTATTCGAAATAAATTTTTTATAACTGAGAAAAAAGTAATTTTAATTAGACAAATTTTATTAAAATTTTTTTGGGTAAAAAAAATTAATTTTGAAATATTTTAGTGATATTTTTATTTTAAAAGTAAATTTTTTATTAAAAAAAAAAAACTGAATTTTGACATAAAACTTAATTTAAAAAAATTTCTAATTATTAATTTTTATTTTTTCAAAATCTATTTTTTATTTATTTGAATTTTTATTTTTTATTTTTTTAAGCTTACGAAATTTTAAACTACTAACTCTCTAATTAAAAGAAATAATTTGCATAAAAATACTTCTAATTATAAATTACCGATATATAATTGACAACAATTAATTATCTCCAAGGTAAAACGTCGGACATGCAAGTGATTGAAGTATTTAACTTTCAAGATTAAATATTAATAAATAAAAAGAGTAATATTGAAATATAAAAGGGACCGATTGAGTAATTTTTATATATCTCACATATGTACACAGAATTCCATGTCAAGTTCAGAGAGTTGCGCAACAAAATAAAAAAATCAAAGAGTTTCTTCCACCACTTTTATATCTTCTAATTTCTAACGCGGAACTGCCAAGGTAAAAAAAAATAAAAAATAAGAAAGAAGACACAAGATAATATAATGAACAAAATTTATTCATAAATGCCTATCTGGCATGCCTGTCTTCCAAAGACTTTTCATTATATCGACACGCGTGACGCTTGTATCAAATGTGCGACAATCAATTGTAAACAAAGTTAACTTTCAAGTGTTAAGCTTAAATTTTTTGCAATTGGTGATAATTTATAAAACGTGTAAGTATGCAGGAATATTATAATTTAAGATTGTAATTTTAATTGATTAGTCAATTTATAATTTGAATTTAAACTTGTTTCTAGATGCCTGAAGCTTACTCTGCATTTTGACATTTACGCGCTGGCATGTGAGTATGCGTTAATAAATTATAAATAATAAATTATAAGTTGCAAGTTACTAGTGAATGTACAGTGATACTGATTTTAATTCTCATTAATATTCTCGGGCAGTTCTAATCCATTGTTTTTATTTTTTATGTTTGTTATTTATTCAGGTAATTTGCATATTTTTATTGTAAAAGGAAAAATAAGATATTAAAGTTATCTAGATAGATTGTTTCTTAATATTGTGGGTAAATAGCAAAAAATTGATATTTTAGGCTGAAAAGACAAGAAAAGTTTAAATTGTATTTTTAAACAGCTATTTTTTCAAAAAAGCCCGCTTTTATTACATAAAAACGCCATTTTCAAAAATTAAAAAAAAATTAATTTTATTTTGTATGTATGCTTTACCGACGTCAGTACTAAACTATTTAATACTAATTGCTTTTCTATAATAAGCTCTAAGCAATAATTTCTTTCCTTCTACGAAGAAAAAATGACATCTCTATCTCGATATAATTATATTTCGACGGTCTAATTAGCAATTGTTCTTAACTCCTTAGTTTTTAGAGGGTGATTTTTTAACATTTTGATCCCTCGCGGTTTTTAGAATGTCGTAAAAATACCGTAATTTTCCGGCAATTTATGCTCATGCCGTATATTTACCGTATAATAATGCGGTTAAACTATAGTTGTTTTGGCCAATTTTTATACTGTAAATATCCAGTATATATACTGCACTTATGCTGCACACACGGAAAAAAATAAACTGTTGCTGCAACAGGAGGCAGTCATGTTGCAGCAACAGGAAAAAATACTGGC
>CAJNRD030001116.1:2275835-2319228 GCA_905319865.3 Cotesia congregata
CAGAAGTTTGTTCTATGATAAAAGAAAATTTCTGACCAAAATTTATTCATATCAAAAGGGGTCAATTCCAACTGTAGGTCAATTTGACATGGAATGACCCAACTATATTATATTATTAAGTCGCAACAACAGTAGTAATCCTGTTGCTGCAACAGGACTTTATCCTGTTGCTGCAACATGGCTGCCTCCTGTTGCAGCTACAGGAAAATCCTGTTGCTGTAACAGGATTTTTTCCTGTTGTTGCAACAGGAGACAGTCATGTTGCAGCTGCAGGAAAATCCTGTTGCTGCAACAGGATTTTCTCCTGTTGCTGCAACATGACTGCCTCCTGTTGCAGCAACAGTTAATTTTTTTCCGTGCAGTTACCAAAAATATACTATACAATTACCGCATTAATGCCCAAATTTTACCCAAAAAATTCCAAATAATTACCGTAATAATACAGTAATTATGCCGAATATTTTCTGACATAATGAAAAATTATTAAAAATTTGGTTTTATTTTTAGTTCACTTCTATGTTAGAAATGAATAAAATGAAAAATTTCCAATTTTGCTTTTTATTCTTCATCGTTACTTTGCAAAAACAAATACTGTTTTTGAATAAATACTATGTAGAATATTATTTTTTAATTAGGTAGTTTTTTTTTTAGTTTAGTTTATTGAGCTTCTAGGACAATTACATAATCCATAGCCCAGGGGGCACTTATACATTTAATATTTACATTAAATTATAATTCTTATAATACAAATAAAAATAAAAATAAAAAATCGGGACATTTACAATTTATTTGCTTAGAATGAAGGCTCTCAGACGACAGGCCTGTGGTATGAATAGACTGAGAGCTTTAATAGTATGCATATCAGGTTTTTGCAGAACATCGTGGATTGCAGGAGGTGTAGAATTGGAATAGTTCAGGAACTGATGACGGAGTTGGGCCAAGACTGGGCAGTCAATCATGAAATGTTCGATGGTGTCATTTTCCTCGGTATTGCATATTGGGCATTTTGAATTGTATTGCAGTTCATAGCAGCATCCGGAGGTTTTAAATGCGAAGTAATATTTGCTGGCCAGTCTTAGTTGCATAAACAGTCTGGTGGCGTTGAGCTTCATCCTTCTGGAGAGATATTTGCAGCAGCTTCTTGGATTATCGGTTGTGTAAGGTGTTTGTAGGTAATGGGCATTACTGGCCAGCCGCATATCTTCCCACCAGGTTTGATTCTTGTATCTACGTAGGAACGTATCCCGGTATGTGCACCATGTGTGTAAGTCCAGTTTTTCTAGGCGAGGTACTATATCTGGATAGTATTTTTTGATGATCCCGAGAAAAAGACAGAGCCAGTTGAATTTAGCTTTGGGATGTGCAGTTTGAGAGAGACTGCTCATATGTTTAAGGCATATCTTTGGTAGTCGCGTATCATCCATTACCAGGATCTTGCAGATCCAGTCCCAGGTTGCTTTCAGTACGAAGTACGCTAGTCTAGGTCTACCTAGTTCCACTCTTAATATTGCACCGGCCGTGGTCTTTGGCAGGCCGTTTTAATTAGGTATTTAGCGGTAATGAATATTAAAGAATACATAATGTTAAGTAAATATATTCTAATTTCAATTTCAATTTCTAATTTCTCACTTAGAAAATTGCAAATTTTCTAAAATCGAAAAGTTACATTGTTTCACATATATAACTATATTATTTAATTTTAAATATGTTTATCGTAAGATGGGCGGTATGGCTTAATGTAGATAGAATAAGCAAATAACAATATGGTACAGGCCGGGTAGCTCAAATGGTAGAGTAGCCGACTTGTCCTCGGGAGGTTCTGAGTTCAAATCCCAGTCTGAGCTTTATTTAATTTTACACCATTTTTTAAATATGGTTTTAATACAGGTCATTTTACCGCCTTATTACTATAAATATGCCGCATTTTTAGCGTAAATATTTCGCATTTTTACGGTAAATGTTCCGTAATATTTCGATGAAAAAACTGACCAAAACAACCGAAAAAATACTGAAAAAATACGGCATTAATACTGTATAACTGCGACATTTTTTCGGCATTTACAAAACTGCTAGGGATGTAGCAATAGTCTAATTATAAATTATTTGAATGATCCAAACAAAAATATAATACCTCTATTAGATATTAAATTGTTTCTTAAAGTCACAACAAATATTAAAATAATTGTTTTTTTCGTACAAATGGAAGATTCTTTAAAATGGAGTTAAACAATTTACTAATTAGAACGTCAATTTGTCAAAGATAATTAGGAAATATGTTCTATCGATTAAACTATTCAAGATTTAGAAGGGAAGAAAGAAGTCAATTCAATCACATGTTGCGTTTTACAAAACTGTATCTTAATTTAATTATTTACATTTGCATATACACTAGTTTTGACTTAAAATTCAACTGCTTGTACTCTCTTTTAACTTTTTATACACCTCATCCTTCATATAACAGTCGCATTACAATACTATTAATACTATTTCATAGTTATTCTTAGTATCTATCCCTGTATATTAATGACAGCCTTTTTCTGACATTCAATATTGTAGTACGTAGTACTACTCAATTTCCTTAAATAATCTTTCCATTTCTCTAACATATATACATAGATCCCTATTTATTTCCCCTTTTAAAATTATCACTAATCTTTCTCTTGTTAATTCCCCCTCTATTTCGCTCATCCACTTGTTTCTTGCTTGTTGCCCTTTTTCACTTATTTTTTCAATTATCTCTGAACAGCTTAATAAATGCATCAGTGTCTCCTCCTCTTTCTTCCATATTCTGCATTCCCAATTCTTTTGCCCTTTTTTTCCACTTCTCCACAGATTTCCACATCTCGTTCTTGCCCATACCTCTTTGTATTCACTTTTAATTTGATCTTTTTTCCAATAGCTGTTTTCACTTTCTTGTAATATCTCTTTGTAAAACTCGTTATATTTGGACTTTTCTATTAGCAGCTTTTCCTTTATTTCTAGCTCTTTTTTGTATTTTTCCAGCCCCTCCTTTATTTTTTCATCTATTTCTTCAACGTTTCCTCCCTCGTATATTCTCCCAATGATATCTTCTATTATACCTATCTCCACTAGGAAATTCTCCATTTTTTTTCCCTACTTTTTTGGATTTTTGTTGATTATTCCCCTCATTTCTTCTTTCATGCATATCTTTGGCGATCTGTTATCTTCAAGCTTCATTATATCTACCAGGTACCTGAGTGCCCTTTCTGTTAATATGTACTCTATGTGCTCTATTCCCAGTTCCCTTCTGATGATGTAAGTTGGTGTATTTCTTGCTACCCCCAGCGCTATTTTATTCATTTTGTTATATATCGCTTTAATTTTTTCTGCATTTTCCCACCCCCATACTTCCACTCCATACATGCATCCTGCATTTAACAGTGAATTATATAGGTAGACCCGGTCTCTTGCGTTATTTCTGTCCGTCCTCTTTATTAGTCCCCAGGTAGCATTAGCAGTGGTGTTCGCCTTATTCATTAGATCGTTAACATGCTTCCTGCTTGAGTTTTTTGTAGTAAATTTGTACCCAAGATATTTGAAATTATTAACCACTTCCAGATCTTCTCCTTTATAATTCCACTTTGCTTTCTTTTTTTTGCCACCTCCCCTGAAGATCATTATTTTTGTTTTTAAAAAAATTAGCATGAAAACGTCTTTCTACATTCATTTCCGTCCTTAATAAATTATATTCCAATACGCAATACCTTGATTTGCTTAAAATTTCGGTATCATTATATAACTTAAATTGCGCCACATAGTTTAATTTAGTTAATAATAAATACTTATAAATAAGTATTTGTAATTTTTTTGTGAAATTTCAGTTTCGCAAGTTTTAAAAATTTTGTAAAAATTCATAAATTTTTATTTTTATTAAAAATGTATAAAATTTAACGTGGAAAATAGCATGTTAAAATTGAAAATTATATCCTACTTTTCATTTGATTTTTCTATCAAATCGTGTTTTTTTTACTTTTTCAAAAGTATTATTATTATTCTTTCCAGGATTGATATAATTATATCTCCTTAGGAAAATTATAAACTATATGTTCTACCAACTAAACTATTCTAACTTTATAAATTAAGTATAATTATTCTTCTAGTCCAATAAACTTACTATTTTTCCAGCTCAAAATGGCCGCAATCATTTACTGTCTCCTTATCGGTATAACATCAGCATCAGGTCCACTGTCCTACATGACCAACATTCTAAAATACTACCAACAGTACCCACCATTTCCCGGTCTGCTAAACAAAGAACCCTCGCTGCTCAACAATTACGACTTCATAATAATTGGCGCAGGTTCGGGAGGTTCAGTTCTCGCTAACCGACTCAGTGAAGTACCGCACTGGAAAATCTTACTCCTAGAGGCTGGTAGAGACGAGATATTCCTTACCGACATCCCCCTGCTAGCTGCGGCGATGCAGCTGACGCCATACAACTGGGGCTACCGCACAGAACCAAATTCCGAGTTCTGCCGATCAATGACAGAAGGTCGCTGCAACTGGCCACGTGGCAAAGCCGTTGGAGGAACTTCTGTCATCAACTTTATGATCCATTCCCGCGGATTGCCTCGGGACTATGACCAATGGGCTGCCTTGGGCAATAGAAGATGGCGGTACCGTGACGTCGCTCAATATTTCGCTAAATCTGAGCGATTCGTCGATTCAATGGGCCACAATCGGTTGAACTCCTCAGTTTATGGTCAAGATGGCTTTCTGGATGTCACTTCAGTCCCCTGGAGATCGAAGTTGCGTGACAGGTTTCTAAAAGCGGGCCAAGAACTCGGGTATAACCTCAAAGACTGCAATGACGCGACTCCAACGGGTTTCTGCCCAGTAGCCGTCAATCTACGTCACGGAAGACGACTCAGTGCTGCTAAAGCTTACCTGAGACCTGTCAGAAACCGACCCAACCTCCATGTGTCTAGAAATTCACAAGTTACCCGCGTGATTATTGATGAAAACTCTAAAGTTGCTCGAGGCGTCGAGTTTGTCAAAGATGGCCGGCGGATGAAAGTAATGGCTACTAAAGAAGTTCTATTGGCGGCAGGAAGCTTGAACTCTCCACAGATTCTCATGCTCTCTGGTGTTGGTCCAAAGAACCATCTTGAGAACTTGAGAATTGAGGTTTTGGCCGATCTGCCGGTTGGTAGGAATCTGCAGGACCATGTCAGTATGGCGGCGCTGACCTTCCTCGTAAATGATACTGTTTCTATTGTTGAATCCAGGATTGCGACTAACTTCAAGGACACTTTTGACTACTTAGCTTACGGACAAGGACCTTTTACTGCGCCATCCGGCGCCGAAGCGCTGGCTTTTGTGAATACGAAAAGCGGCGAGGGAAGATATAGTAAAAAAGTAAGAGTGAAAATTTTATTTTTATAAAATAGTAGGTTGTTAATCACTTAAGTATTTTCCGTCGATAAATTAGTCCAGAGATTGTCTTTTTAAGAACAAGTAATTTCATAACTGCGCATGCGCTGGAACAGATCATGCGCATGCGCGGGATCTGTTCTAATACATGCGCGGTAAAACTACTAGTTTAGATAAGTGAAACTAAAGTATCGGAACCAAACGGATACTTTTTATAGATAATTCTTTACTTTTTTGACGGACAATTGATATTTTGCAGTTAGATTTGAAAATAGAAGTAATAAATTACAAAATTTTAATTTTTAAAAATATTATATTTTAATTTATAGAATAATCTAAGCTTAGACGTCACCAATGAAGCAGAGAGTTCAAAAATTGAAGAACCAGACATTGAATTAGTTTTCGGAATTGGATCAATGGCCGGTGATTTATCAGGCACTCTTCGAAGTATTTTCTCCCTCCCTGACTCCTGGTACCGTGAAGTATTTGGCGATTTTATCGGCAGAGACGGATTCAGCATTGTTCCTATACTCTTACACCCGAAAAGCCGCGGAAGCGTCACTTTGCAGAGTAAAAATCCTTTCGACGCGCCAATTTTTAACCCAAACTACTTCGAAAATGAGGAAGATCTAAAAACACTTGTCAGAGGGATCAAAAAGGCTTTGGAAATTGCGGAAACTGAAGCTTTTAAGAAATACAACGCGACTCTGTTACCGGTAAAGTTTCCTGGGTGTAAAAATATTGATTCGGGAACTGACGAGTACTGGGAGTGTGTCTGCAGGCAGATTTCCACGACACTCGGGCATTTTGTGGGCACCTGCAAAATGGCGCCGAAGGAACAAGATGGTGTTGTTAATGATGAACTTAAGGTGTATGGTATTGAAAGGTTAAGAGTAGTCGACGCTAGTGTAATCCCTAATTTGATTTCGGGACACACTAATGCGCCGACTTATATGATCGGGGAGAAAGCTAGTGATATGATCAAAGAAGAGTGGTTGAATAAGTAATGTTAATATATATGGTAAATATCAGGATGGAAAAAGTTGCAGATAATTATATTAGGTTACTTTTCATGCATACCCTGATAGCTTCACTTTTTGTTCAAGAACATGCAGTTTAGTATTTCGAGTGAAGTTATCGTAAAGTTTGCGAAGAGTCTTTCTGAATCAAAGTTGTATACAATTTAATGAAAATCTATGGTCGGAATCGGAATCCAAGTTAACATCAAGTTTGTGGTTAACCCTTTTACTACAACTTTACTGAAGAACTTGCACGTCGAATTGTAGAGCAACTTGCTGTCGTCCACGTGAATGAAACTCTTCCTAAGTCAAAAAATGAACTTAAATGCCTAGTTAGCACGATTTGACAATCAATTAGTTGATGTTCAATGGTTTACGTCAATTTAACGTAAACTTTGCATCAACTTTTGCATTTGCAACAGTTTCACAGAACTTGACTTTAACTTATGTATCGAGTTAACGTAAACCTACTGCCGGAATTAACCAAAAAGTTCGCTCAAAGTTGAAGCGAAGTTTGTGAAAGTTGACATTGACGTAAACTATTTATAAGTACAACTATTGCCTTACTGTTAGTGTAAACTTTAAGTCCAATTCCGGCCGCAGGAAACTTGATTTCATTTGTGCTATAACTAAGTGAGCTTAAATTAATTGTTTTAGTATAGTAGTTAAGTTCATTTAAGTTAATTTTTTTAATTCGGGTTGCATTTTCTAATCTTTACGGTGAGTTAGTCACTGATTTCGGGCGCTGATCAACGATTTATACACTTGGAAGAAGTTTTATTTAAAAATTACCGTTAAATTCACTGTAATCGTAAAACGGATGGTATAGCCTCATCATTTGTCGGTAAGTCAGATAACTTACAAGTTCAATAAAGTTTTTTCACTAAGCACAAATGACATCATAAGTTGATGTAAACTTGCGACCATATAAGATGTAAAGTTTACGGAAACAGTAAGACAACAATTTTACTTGTTAAATAACTTAGTTTTCGTCAAGTTAACTTCAACTTCGCGTTAATTTTGAATTAACCGTTCGATCTAATTTTGCCAGTAGGCATACGCTAACTTGATGCGTAAGTTGAAGTCATATTCCGTACAACAGTTGCAAATTGCAAAGTTGACGCGAAGCTTACGAAAACTTTATGTAAATTATTGAACATCAACTAGATGATAATCAACTCGTATTAACTAAGTTATCGGAATCTACCGTAAATTTTGTTAGCTTTTTCACAAATTTTATCTAGTCTACCATAAATTAAATGAATTTTTATTTAAAAAATGGTAATAAATTAAGGACTGTATTATAACCCACGATTACAGTGAATTTAAAGGTAATTTTTAAAGAAAATTTTTTCCGTGCACACAGATAAAAAAATCGAGTTTTTTACTTTTTTGCATAGGAAAATTCTTATGTCAAATTTTACGGTGTCAGAAATTATTTTTATGTAGCATAGTGAGATTTTCAATATTGAAGCTCATAAACTAGAATTCAATTTATTCTTATGTGGACATAGTCAATTTTACTATGCTAACATTAATAGAATGGCTATAATATTTTGATATAGGAACACTGGATGGTAAAGTAGAAATTTTTCCTGTATCAACATACAAACTTTTCCTATTTTGGCAAAGATATATTTCCATTATCAAATTAGGAAAAATTTCTATGCAAATTTTTTCTGAGTTAAAATATTTTTTAGTTTGTAAATTTTTGCTATGTGACATAGCAATTTTTCCTATTGTAGGGTAAATGCACCAATTATTGACCGATTAAGGTTGTCTTTTTCTGTACTAAGCTATAAAAAATCTATTAACCTACTAAAAACAATTTGTAATGAATTTTATTAAAGTTAAATATTTAATTAATAATAATTAATAACTATTTATAATAAGAATCAACAAAATTATATTAATTTTGATATTTGAATGTTGAAATACTAAAATCACCAATTATTGACCGAAGAAACCCAATAAATGACCGACCGTTCTCCAATTAATTGACCGCTCAAATAATTATAAATAATTTTGTAAACTACATGTATGTAATTAAATTTATGCAGTACTTTTGAAGTATTAACAACATCTTTAACAAAACTAAACATACAATATAATTTTAAATCGTACTTTTTTATAAAATAATATCAATAATTAACATAAAGTCACATTTCTTTAGGTCACAAATAATCACAAATTCATTTTGATGACGATAATTCTTCTGATTCACTTGAAATTTTTTTATTACTTCTTCTTTTTTTCAATTAAAGCTTTTTTACTAGCTTGTAACTCTTTTTTATTTTTTTAATTGCTTAGCAATTTTTTTCTTCTAATAATTCGTTCTTTGATATAACCGTTCACTAAAAAAATTAGAACAAAATAAAATTTAATAATCAAAAAAGATTTTAAGTATTATTTTAATTATAAATATACATTTTATAATGATTATTTTTATATTTACAAAATATTGAATGACTAAAGTACTTTAAACACTTGACAGATTTAATTTTGAAGAATCAAGAAAGATTTTAAGTATTATATTTTAATTATAAATATACATTTTATAATGATTATTTTTATATTTACAAAATATTGAATGACTAAAGTACTTTAAACACTTGACGGATTTAATTTTGAAGTTAAGAAGTTAGTATTATAAATATACGGTCATTAATTGGATTGTGATAAAATCAGAGGGTCTTATCAATGACCGAATGAATTTTTTACTGGGTAAAGGGCTTCTGACGGATCCAATAGTTGACCGGTCTTAAAATAATATTAAAACTTATAATTTAACTTTATTTTTTCAAAAAAGTTGGAATCTGATCTTTAATTAACATAATAAACCTAAAATATTTAATATTATGCCGATAAATATCACTAAATTAATGATGAAATGCACTCACTCTCCAATTGTACGCTAGTTATTTTTGACCGCTTTATGGCTGGTTGCGTTGTAAACAAACTCAGAATATTTTTTTAAAGCTATAATCACTGCGCAATTAATTGCGTAATTTTTTATTATGATGATTAAATGCCATATATTTTTATTTTAATACTTTAAGAAAAAAAAACCCTTGCAAAATATTAATTAATTAACTTTTTTATACATCGGTCAACTAATTGGTGACCGGTCAACAACTGGTGCATTTACCCTAACAGGAAAATTTTTGGAGCTAAAATAGGAATTTAACATATAATAAAAATATATTTGTTCCTATATTAACAAAAGAACTCTGTTTATTTTGACCTGGAAGAAATTTCTATGCCAATAAAAAATTTTTCCGTGCAAAAATAGAAAAAATCATGATTTTTTTCCTCCTTGTATGTCACTATATATAACTGTATATAAAAATATATACATGTAAAAATTGTGTGTAATTATGTGTAATTTATACACAATTATATGTACAACAGTCCCAAAAAAATTATATTTAATTATTCGTTCATCTTCAAGTAATTAAGTATAATCTATATAAATTTTAAGCAATTAAATTAAATTTTTATAATTATACATTTTTTATGAAAAGTTTAAAAAAATTGAAAAAAAAAAACTAAATTAAAAAAATAGACACAAAAACTTGATAATTTATTAATCGTTCGCAAATTGACAAAAAAAAAATTGATGAAAATGAAGTATCAAAGAAACATAATAGGGCTATAGTATTTCGTGCTGACTCACAATATATATACTCATCCTCAAACAAACGGGATCGAGAACCGACAAAAAATTCGAGACCTAAATTAGACTTAGTCACGCAACCTTTCATCCAACAACAATCGATAGGTCAATAGTTCATGTGAACTTTTGAACGAACTTTTAAAATAAACAAATCAATCATCAGCAAGTGCAATCATTGTAAATATCTAATTTTTATTTTTATAATAAACATAAAATGTTATTTTTTAAAATACTTTGGTATTTTTCAGTAAATTAAGTTTTTTTTTTAATTAAAACAGGTACTTAAGTGTCTAAGTAAATTTAAATAAATAAATAGAGCCTCTAGTTTGTTAATTAGTTAATAAGTTGAAATTTGTAAATATAGGTTAAAGTATTTGTAGTATTTTTATCGTGATTAAAATTAATAATGAATGAGATTTTATTTTTCCCGTTCCTAGAAAAAAAAATTTTTTTTTAGTTTTAATTTCAATTTTTTTTTTTTTACATGAAGAGAACTCTTACCATTCTCGCTAAATCTGATACAGTCGGTTTTGTCTTCTGTCAAAGTGTAATCTTGTGCGCATGAACAAAGTCCTGAAAAAATTTTTTGTTTTATAAAAAAATTAAAATTTTTGAAGTTAGCAAACAATTTTACTACCTGCGATACAATCGACATTAGCGACCTCTGTGTCTTTAAGATCAGAATCCGCTGGTGGATGAACACATTGTGATCTGCTGAAACATGCTTTACCGATCATTGCTGGATCTGAAAAAAAAAAATCAATTTTCTAATATTCATCTTTAAAAAAATATTTCCATAAAATTTAATTAAATCCTCACTAATTTTCCTCAGACAAATAGATTCACGTGGCTTAAAATCAAGCACGCAAGCGCAGACATTTTCTTCATTGCATTTTGTATTTTTCAAAAATGCGGAACATTGTAAATCCTCCTCGCAAGGATCTCCGATAACATTAGCCGCTTTCAGACATTTTTTTTTATCCTTAGACAAAACGTAGTCAATTTTGCAACTGCATAATCCGATACACCGTGAATTTTCTGCTATACATTCTTCATCGATCGAACACATTTCTCCCAAGGCTAGAAAGAAAATTTAGTTACTTAAATACTATCAAAAAAAAAAAAATAAATTTTCAAAACTCACCAGTACTTTTCAGACATTTAGTTTCGTCGCTACTCGGATGGTGTAATAAAGGACAAATGCAATATCCATTGAAGCAAAATGTCTCTGAGCCCTCTACGTAACAATTGTAACTTGTCTTGCACATTTTTCCGATTCCTAAAGCGTAAAAAAATCTCAGTTTTTTGTTATAAGGTTGCTACACGGAAAGAACAAGATTATACTGGATATAATCCCAGATTATACTGAGTGAAAAACAATTTCAGATAGTAGCTAGTATAATCCAGATAACAGTGAGTATAATCCAGATTACAATGAGTATAATCCCGATATTATTCAGTATAATCTGGATTATACTAGCTACCATCTGAAATTTTTTTTCACCTCTGATGTCACTGAGTATAATCTGAGATGGTATCCAGTGTCATCTTGTTCTTTCCGTGTATGGTTACCGTAGCGCGGTGGGGGGACAGCGTAGCAACAGCGCGGAGTGGGAGGTAGTTGCGCTAGCAACGGCGCAGAGTAGGAGGAGCTAGAGCTAGGTGGGGGGGAGTAACTATGACACAGGGGGGGGTAAATGACCCAAAAAAAATTTTTTTCTCAAATTTTTTCCTCTTTCAGAAAAACGTATCGAAAAAAATTTTTCTTTTTTTACCAACAGATTCGTAGCAGCGTCTCTGCTCCTCTTCATAGTGTGACCCATCGACACAGGCACAAACATTGTTTCGACATTCGGCCTGGCTCGTAAATGTCATTTCACACTGTATGTTCTCCTCGCACGCGTCTCCCAGGTTTGATGCGACTGAAATGAAAGTTAATCAGAACATGACAAAGATAATTGTGTGTTATTTGGTAATTTATTGTAATGTTGTTTTTTTTCGAGTCATTGCCGAGTAAAGACAGACAAAGAGTCAATACCCTTATTCAGCAAGAAAAGAAAAAGGTAAGGAGGGAAGAGACAGTTTAGTTTGACGGCTCGACGAGCACGTTTTAGTTCATACTTCATATATGTATATATATATATATATAATATATGTTATGTATCGTACATTATATTATATGGTGGACTTGAGATTGTCTGGATCTGGATACGCTTGAAGTAGTGGAGAAAACGTAGGGGAGACAGAAAACCGTGAGATAGTGGATCCCCTGTATGTTATTTTTATTTTAAATGCTACTCATTCATTCTTCGGGATTATACTCATTCCTAGATTGTAAATGTTGTAATCCATTGTCGGGAGCGGAAGTTTAAAATTTTAAGATTTTTGATGTTTTTAGTAGGTTTTAGAGATGAGGTACTTACTCTTTAAGCATTGCATGTGAGTGTGGTTACGATTGATGACGTGACCGTTTTTACAGTGACATGTTTCACGATTGAAACAATATGCGTTCTCAATGCAGTCCGTGTCGTAGGTACATGATTTCATTGTTTCTGTAAATATAATTGGGGTAATTAAAAAATAATTTACGCTTCAGAAGTTTTATGGTTTTGTTTTGGGGAAATGTTTTATTATAAAGAGTATTATTTGGATAATTGGAGTTATTGTCAGACTGTTTATTCAATAAAGTAATTAAAAAAAAATTACAATAATTAAATTTTTATTTTTGTTCAATTTAAATTACAATTAAAGAAGGTAATTAATTAATTAATTATAAAAATAATAAGGGGAAAAATTTTTTTTTTTAATTTTTTTTCTATATTTAAGTTAAATTTGAAAGAAAAAGTCGATATTAAAAACAATGGAGTAAAATATTGAACTTTGAAGTTCTAATAGAAAAAAATTGATTCTAATTTAAATTTTTTGCAAATAAAAAGAAATTGGGATTTGATGGAAAGTTCTAATTCTATCGAGAAGTTTAAAGAAATTGAATAAAAATCATTTTTGTTGATTTCTAATTCAATTTTCAAATCTGCGAAAATAACAAAAAAGCGAATTTAATGAAAAAATATCGGAGTAAGAATTTTGAACTATTTAATGAGTAAAAATAACCTCAAGTTTGAATTTTAATTGAGATGTCCGATCTAATTTGAAAAATTATTTGAAAAAATAATCGAATTTTAATGAAAAATTTTAGATTTAATAAAATTTTTTCGATTGCAAAATTAAAATATTAATTTATCATTATACTGAAAAAAGTCGGAATTGAATAAAAAAAATTTTTTAAATCGCAAAGTGAGTAAAAAAAAATTGATCTATAATAACATTTAATAAAAATGAAAATTTTCGAATCAAATTTAATTAAAAAAGAAGGCGCGCAGTAGTCTATCGGACCTGGCCCTTGCTTACCAAAGCATTGGACCGGGTTCGAATCCGGCGTACACCAATGAATATTTTCAATATTTAAGTATATTATTCTGCTTAGCCCAAAAATTAAACGAGTCACTTTTAAATAAATTAACGAGTATAAATAAACTAAAAAATAACAAAGAAAATTAAATTTAATGAAAAATTTGCATAAAATTAAATTCTTAAATTGATAATATGGAAAAAAAACTAGATTTTTTTCTTAATAAAAAAATTTGTCACAAAAATTAATCTTAATTATAAAAATTGATTATAATATTCAAAAAGAGACGGATTTAATTAAATAAAATTTAACATGATGATAAATTTAGCAGATATTTAATAATTTTTTTTAACAAATAAATTATGGCAAAAAAAAATATAAAAAAAATTGACATATAGAAATTTAAAAAAATGAAAAATGCATTTTTTTAAAAATAATTTTTTGGAAAAAATTTTTTTGTTAAAAAATTCTCTAGTGACTGCTAACTTTAATGTCATAAGTTAAACTGAAAAAATTTTTTTAAATCGTAAAAAAAAGTAAAAATAATGATTTTTTCGCAATGAAACAAAATAATAAATAAAACATACGTGTATGAGATCTGCGATCATCACAAGGTAAAACATGATGTCTAAATGCAACGGAAACCGTGGTGCATAAAACCGTGACGGTGTACAAAAGAATAAGAAACGCGATAACACTTGTATTCTTCATGAGAAGATCTTGCCGTTTCTCTTCTTTTTCTTCTGTTATTCATGACACCTTTAAACCCACGACCATCACCGATCACCGATCTTCCTCAATTCCTCACTCTCGATACTAAATCCTCGATCACCATAATCATAATCATAATCTACTCAATCGTTCTTTCTTCTTAGCCCGGTCTCACGCCACTTGCTCATCGGAATTCGAATCTTATGACTTGCCACTAATTAATTAATAATTAATCTCAATTATCTTCCCTCCGTTATTAAATTAACTAAATTATTTTATCATTAATTTAATTATTTTATCATTAGCACTCGGGTGTTACAAGATTGCTCTCTTTAATTCAAGGCCCACTGTTGTTATGTGTCCCATCGACGACGTAAATCAAATAAAGCCACTGCGTTGTATTTTATTTTATTTATTTTTTTTTTCAATCCCGCCTCTACTTTTTTATTGTGCCACACTATTATTTATATTGTATGCATTACGTAATCATTTTGTCTATTGTTGAATCTGCGAGTATTACACACGTGTCTAAACAGATGTCATCAATTTTATTTATTTATTTTTATAAAAGTATTTAATTTTTTTTTCAAAATTTTAACAATAATTTTTTTTAACTTTAGTCAAAATTTTTCTTGTTTTTAACAAAAATTACAAAATATCATTTTTGAAAAAAAAAAATTTTTTTTCTAAATTTTGATTTTTTGTAATAAAATATTTTTTATTTTTAACAAAAATTAAAATATTTAATTTTTGAAAAAAAAAATTTTTTTTTCTAAATCTTAATTTTTTGCAATTAAATATTTTTTGTAAAATTTTGAAAATTTTTTTTGATTAAAAAAAAAATTAATTTTAAATATAAAAAAAAGTTAAATCCGTAATTCTGTCGCAATATTAATTCAAGTGTGGACGAAATTTGAATATGAAAAGATTTTGAAATAAATATTAAGATATTTACACTAGATAATTTGATAACTTATCAATAAGATTAAAGGAAGGAAAAAAATATCTAGGAGCGCGAATAGAAGTTGCCCGAAATAAAGTTTGTTTTATACTGATCCCTTTCTGCTCGACTCTGTAATATAATTCTGTTCACTCTTCCTTAACACTATTACGGAGCGAGTGGGTGTGTAAGTATACTTATATATACAGCAATATTATACTCTACATTGTGAGGATACAATGAAAGTTCATACAAAGGTACTGGGCGCAATAAAAACTCAGCCAGAGCCGAAGTTAATACACATAAACGCGCCAAAGGTATTAAAGGTAAAGGGTTAACGGATTATTTTATAATTCATTTTTTGTTATAGATTCTCACTACAATAGTATAGAAAAAAATTACATAAATGGTGATGTAAAATTTACATTTTTAAATAATTTTCTATTGAGAAATAAATTGTTTTGATTCTTCAAGAGTAAAAATATTGATTTTAAAAACTTTGAAAAAAAAGAGGAGTCAAAGGATTTAAATAACTGATTACATTTTAGTTCATATTCGCAAATCTTATTTTTTAAATAATTTTTAGAGGCCAGTGTACCCTTAATTGAACTGGAAAAATATTTCTTTCAAGTTTCTTAAAAAAAAATTAAAAAATAAATTTTTGTTAAAATAAAAAAAATTTTTTATGATGCACGATAAAGTAAAAAACTACTCTAGAAATCACTCTTATAATTTAGATGAAAAATATGAAAATATATCATGTAAGAGCAAACTATTCGTAACGTGATTGGTCAAATATATCATAAGCATGAAAATATAGATAATTCCATATTAACATCCACACGCGCGCTTGCGCGCCCAACGTATACTAGTCCCATAATAAAATTGAGATGAAATGTATGTGAAACCAATCTATTCGTGATGTGATTGGTTGAAAATATTTATTCTCATTCTGATTGGTTGAAAGTGAATATAATGTACATAAACGACACATAAATATATCATGACGATAAATATGAGGCGCGCGCTTGCGCGCGAAAATTAAATTCTAGTCCTAATATAAAATTGAGATGAAATGTATGTGGCATCAAACTATTCGTAACGTGATTGGTCGAATATATCATAAGCATGAAAATATATGCAAACTCTATAGTTAGGCGCGCGCTTGCGATACCAAAAATCGTGACACTTTTTCTACAAAATTCAGAATTTTCTTTTGAAACTCCGTAATTTTTTCAAATTTTAATTTTCTTTTCTATTTTGGGTCATTGTATAAGGAACATTTTCTGGTTTAATAAACTTTTTTTTTCTTATTCCTGGCAGTGGAGCAACTTTTTTTTATCACTGAGAGAATCCCAATAATAACATGAATATTGAATATTTATATTTGAAAAAATTTGTAAATGTCTCAAAATTTCAAATTGATTAACTCTTAATAAATATTTATTAAATCATCTAATGTTAAAAAATAATTCACTAAAAATTAACAAAAGTTTTTATTAAATATTAATAAATCCTTCCATCAGTTTTGATTTTAAAGCATTTAAAAAAATTAAAAATAGGCAAAATTTTAATAAAATTAAAAGACCTTTACAATTTTAATAAATAAATTTTAACACAAAAAAATTTAACACATAAGTACAAATTGTAAAAAACTATGAGTGCAATTTTTAAAAAATAATTCTCTATAGCGTGTAATTAGTAAAATTAAAAAATTATCAAGTGTCTATTGATTTCAGTGTTATAATTTACCAATTAGTAAATTACCGAGTAAATAATTATTTAAAAACAGCTTTTTATATTTAAATATTTTTAAACTGTGATATCTTTTGATCACGTCGTTTGACTTTAATTTTTTTTACGGCATTCGACGAAATTTTTAGAGCCTATAAAATTTTTATTGTGAATTGATTGGACAAAAAATTTGAAAGTTATTTAAAAAAAAAAAAATTATTTTCTAAGAAATTATCCAGCGGTCAAATTTTCAGGATTGTTTTTTTTAACCTACTAAAAAAAATTGGTGACCTAAATTCGCGAACTATTGTTGAAAAGTAATGAATCTGTTCAAAACTCAAAAAATTTTCTTTTTTCTTTATAAAAAACATCTGATTTTTTTTCTTATTCTATAATTGACGACGACAAACATGAAATTTTCCCAAAACTTCAAATAATAAATTAAAAAAAAAAAACAACTTACGCCTTAGCCTAAGAAGAATTCTTGGCTCTTCAAAATTGGATTGAGATTGGGACCACAAAAATTCCGCGGTAGCAATTGTGAGTAAATAATTTACCAAAACTAAATTATCCAACCACTTTATTGTCCGAACCATTATTAACTCTCCACAATATTTTATAGTAATAAAAATAATAAAAATGACTATTATTATTTAAATAAAAACGATTACTTTGTAATAAAATATTATTTTGAAAAGTACAGACAGTCAAGAGCAACTTGGAGGCTGCATTTTACTTGACATGAAGGCGAAGGTACAGAACCACTACACGAAAATAATATACTTAATCCAATCCGGTGGTTTGTGTTATACCACCTACTCCTTGGGTCTTTTGCTCCGCGTCTTCACTTAAATCTGGTTCCCTTTCTCTTTCGCGAACTCCGAGGTCCTGTGTTATCTTCACACAGATGCAGCGAATAGAATACTAACACCGACTCTTCTTCAGTGTTTATCTTAATTTTTGAGTGTAGCAAGAATCGAACCCAGAATCCACACATATGCAACGTCGCTTCTTTCTTCTTTGGTTCTTTTTGTTCTCTGGACCTTTCACTTCCCTTCCAAGGTTCTAGATTTCAAAAATATTTTTTACTACTTTATTTTTTTTTTTTTTTAAATTGCGCTGTCATTTCAAGATATGTTTTGAAATTGGATTTTAATAATTTTGATTTTGATTATTTTGATCAAGTTTTAATTTGTTGAATTCTGCTTCAAGGTTAAAAGTACGGAAAAATTTGTATCGACTAATTGTGTAGAGAATTTAATTTTTTATGAAAAATGTTTCTTATGCTTTTTTAATATTTTTAAGTTACAATTTGGAGTTTAAGTTTTTGTCGTATTTTTTTATACACTTTTTTTATGAAATTTTGTAGATTTATGAAATTCTATAAAATTTTGTTAAAATTCTTTATAGTTTTAAGACATTTTGTAGAATTTTCTGATGTTTGATCAAATTTGATAGAACTCAAGGAAATTTTGAGAAATTTTTCTTGAGGGGTTAGGGGTAGTCAGAATTTAAAAAAAATCGATTTTTTTTGCATTTTCTTCAAGTATAATATCTTAAAAATATTCTCTGAAAATTTGAAATGAATCCGACAAATACCTTTCGAGTTATTCGACGAATAACAAAGGGCGCGCGGGCACTCCAGAACACTCGAGAGCAGGTAGCTCTCGAGAGAGTAAAACTTTAAATGTATTTTTCTCAAAACTATGTTTTTTGAACTGGTGACCACTGTAACTCGAAGACCGCTCAGTAGATTTCAATGAAATTTATACAGCTTTTGGAAAATATAAAAAACTAGTGCCTGATTGAAGGATTATTTTTTAATTTTGATTTTTAACTTCCCGCTAAGAAAATTGAAAATTTTCAAAAATCGGGAAGTTATTGGTTTTACCCCGTTTTTCGAAAATCGAGTTTTCATCAGACCTCGACGTTTTGAGGTCCTAGGAAGCTTTTTTGACTATTCCCACGAGGGTGTCACTATGTCTGTATGTATGTGTGTGTGTGTGTGTGTATGTGTGCGTGTGTGTGTAAGTATGTAAACCTCTTATAACTTTTGAACGGTTGAACCGATTTCATCGTGGTTGGTGCCATTCGAAAGGGCTTCGCCAAACTTAGATTTCCTGAAAATTTGAACCGATTCGGACCGATATATTTTGAGAAATTTGGAGAAATCTCAAAAAAAAAAAGGAAAAAAAATTTTTTCAGAAGTGGTTTTTTTGGAATAACTTTTAAACGGCTCTACCAATCGATTCCAATAACTAATCAGCTCTCAACTTTGAAAAACCACGTTGATCGCCGCCAATCCGGTCAAAATGGGTTGATTCGTTCGAGAGATATCGTGAACGAAAGAAAACCGAAAAAAGTGTTTTTTCGGAGTTACTCCGAAACTTCTAGTTTGACCAATTGAAACTTAGAAATTCTTTATGAGGCTTAAAAAACTGCGTAAAATGCCGCAAACCGCGTAAAAATCGGTTCATTCATTCAAAAGTTATTGCGGTTTGAAAATTCAAAAAATAGTGTTCTATATGAAACTTCTATCAGACTTTTGAGCTCAAAGAGCTCAAAAGCATAGAAAAGGTATCTTTTTGAGCTCGAAGAGCTCAAAACAACACGAACATTGTATTTTTGAGCTCGAAGAGCTCAAAAAAATCGGCCATGTATTAACGGAATTAGCGTGAAGTTGCAGGGATGGCCTTTAGGGTCAACCGTTTTCCTAATTTTTTATAAACAATCAACTGGTTGGTTTTTTCCTGAAAATTTAGAGCAAAATTTCCTGAGACCGCCATTTTGTTAATTTTCAAAAAAAAAACTTTGATCAGGCACTAGATTATCCATTAATAAAACTATTTTTTTTCGTCCGATAATTGATTTTATATGAATCTCCAAGGATTTATAATGGTCACCGCACGGACCTTCTGTTGGAACTGGGTCAACACAAACAGCCATAACTTTTGAAATTATTAATTTTTTTTTTTTTTTTCAAATTTTCGTGAAGCCAAGTTAAAACATTGTGTAATGATGCCATATTATTATTTTTATAAAATAAAATAATTTACTGGAAAAAAAAATTCTCATTTTTTCATGTCTCTGACTACCCCTAACTCCTTAAATTAATAAAATTTCACACAGTTTTATAAAATTTTTTACAGTTACTCTGAAATTCACAGAATTTTTCAAAATTCTATAAACTTCTAAAAATTCTTTGAAATTTAGTAAAACATCATGAATATCTGTAAATTTTTATAAAACTCTAAATAATATGCAACTTTGTAAAATTTTGTCGAATTTTTATAAAATTTAATAAACATTTATGAAAACATTTTGTTCTATTGAAATAAGATGCTCACAGAACTTAATCCGAATAATTCTCAAAAAAGTTTGGATTTTCTTAAAAAAAAATCTCATAATTTTTTTGTATTCACAATATTAATACCTCAATATTTCTTCAATTAAAGTTTTCGCAGCTTCTTAGTAACTATTAAAATTTTTAAATAAAATGAAACAAAAATCACCTCAATTATTTAAACTTTTCTTACAAAAATCCAAAAGAGTAAAATAATAATTGTTTAGACTTTAGAGTCAGGTCGCACACTACTTAGAAGAATAATAGGAAGTTGACTTAAATATATATAATATATGTAATGCTTGACTCATGTTTCATGTTAAAAAATATCTGTATGTATGAAAAAAGTATGATATCTAATCTTTCATACAGGTACGGGTACAAGTATATAGTATAGGTGCCGGATGTCTCGTCTAAAAAGAAAAAATAAAAGTAATATAATGTAATGCATAATATACGCACCAGTATATATTTGCGGGTGGGGCTTCGTTACGAAACCAAAGTTAGTAAATTTTTATTTATTTTTAAACAAATATAATTCTTTAATGCGATTATCCGATCATGCAATTCGAGATAAATTTATTGAGAGCAGAGAATAAAGTAGTATTGTATTTTGGAATTTTAGTCTTTATAACTTCATAAATTGTGGTATTGTGGAGCAATAATAAATACTTAAAAAAAAGAAGAGAATTTTGGAAAAAAAGAATAATATACTTCAAAATCGATCATCATAAAAATTCATTACTTAAGAACATGTAGGGCAGGTGCATATTTAAATGTTGAAAAAAAAATACTGGAACGCTATTTGACCAAGTAGTTATTGAATAAAAAATCATGAAACTTGGCAGGAGTACGTAAATAATAGTCCTTCGTAAATTGATTTTTTTATTTATAAATTTAATCATTGAAAAAAAATATAGGAATGATAAATAAATGGGTGGTGTTTGCGCGTAAAATTGCCTTATCTCAGGACCCATCGCATATTCAAATAAATAAACTTTACTACAAAGAAATTACTAATAAACGTATAATGGATATAATCTTTGACATTGTTTTACCCGTGTAAAAAAAAACTTCCTAAAAGAGTCATAAGCTTAGGATCCAAATTTATGACACCAAATCGAAATCAAATTTAGATTTTAGAATAATTTCGTTGCTATTACTCAGAGAAAAAATTAGAAAGACGGTTGACCCTGAAGGCCATCCCTGTAACTTCCCGCTAATTCCATACCTAGGCGCTTAAAATTGCACTTATGACGTTTTCGAGCTCTTCGAGCTCAAAAATACAATTTATGTGTTATTTTAAGCTCTCCGAGCTCAAAGGGATAGCTTTGCTATAACTTTTTAATTAATCAACAGATTTTCACGCGGTAGGCGGCGATCGATGTGGTTTTTTGAGCTCTATAAATGATTCTGAACAAAAAAATTGATCTGATAAAAAATTTCGGAATTATTACAAAAAAAACACTTTTTTCGATTTTTTTCGACAACGATATCTCACGAATGCATCAACCGATTCTGACGCTCTATGTGGCGATCGATGCGGGATTTCAAGGTTAAAAGCTGATTAGTTTTTGAAGTTGATCGGTTCAGCCAATTCGGAGATATTTTAAAAAAATGAAAAAAAAAAAACAACTTTTTTTGCAATTTCTCGAAATCTACTCGTCCGAATCGGTTCCAACTCACAGGAAATCTAAGTTTGGCAAATCATTTTCGAATGACACCAACCGCGATGAAATCGGTCAAGCTGTTCAAAAGTTACGAGAGGTTTACATACACACACACATACATACAGACGTACGGACATCAACGTGAAAATAGTCAGGAAAGCTTCTTAGGACCTCGAAACGTCGAGATCCGATGAAAACTCGATTTTCGAAAAACGGGGTAAAACCAATAACTTCCCGATTTTTGAAAATTTTCAATTTTCTTAGGGGGAAGATAAAAATATTGTAAAAAGCACTTGTGTGACATTCTTAGGACACTTTTATGACAATTTTAGAATACTCTTAATAATTTGAGAATACTTTTATGACAATTTTAGGACACTTTTTTGACAATTCCACGATACTTTTATGACAATTGTAGGACACTTTTATGACAATTGTATAATACTTTTATGAATATTTTAGAACGCTTTAAAGACAATTCATACGTTATAATTGCCATAAATAAATTCTAAAGATATCTCAAATATTCTAAAATCATCATATCTGTCTTACTAGTGCCGGATGAATTGTCCTAAAATTGCCATAAAATGGTCATAAAAAAAAAACCTAACGACACCTCGAATTTTCTAAAATCTATATTCTTAAAGTGTCCTAAAATTGTCATAAACGTGTGCTGAAATCGTCATAAAAGTATCCTGAAATTATCATAAAAGTATCATGAAATTGCCATAACAGTGTCCTAAAATTGTCACAAAAGTATGCTTTTTACAATATTTTTCTAAAATATAAATTTAATTTCGTGTTGTGCCCTTTTATCATAGATTTTGTGTGTATTTATTTGACACTCGGATTAATTTTCGTGAGAATAAATTGTCAGGTGGATCACTTACTTATCATGCAGATTAATTGTCGCAGATGAAATGTCGCGGATCAATTGTCTGCGGATCAGCGGTCGTGTCTCCGAATCTCTGACATCTAAATAAACAGTAAAAATTAAGAAATCTCGGATCTATTCCACGTGATTTTTTTTCCGAATAAACATAAAAAAATGAATGATATATCTAGATTAAAATATGATAAGACTTAGTCACAGAAAATAAATACCGATAAGAATTATCTCACGATGGGAATCAAAAAGGAATGAGTTCAGTTTTTAGTTACAGTTGTATCCGTTAACATCAAGATTTGTAAAATGAGTGTTTATTATTTTTCTGTTTTTGTTTTGCTACCAATTGTTAGTCCTCAAGATCTGGAAGAAATGAGTAGTTATTTATAATAATAATAATAATAATTATAATTTTGTTTTTGTTCTGGGTAATGACAATTATTTTTTTAATCAGGTTTGGGACCAGCTAATACTTTGAAAATTGGTGAAAGTTGTCTTAGAGATTATCAGTGTATTAAAAATGCGTTTTGCCGGTCACAAAGGACTTGTATGTGCGATCCGCCATATACACCGAATATTGAGGGTACTGTTTGTCATGCAGGTAATCGAAATATTAACTTTTTTTTTTGTAAATTCAAATTAAAATTGTAATTTTAGTATGCCAAAAATTATCATAACTTTCCAGAAAAATGAACTTTTTTTTATTAAATCCGCTTTTTCTCAAACTTCAATTTTTTTTTAATATGGGTGTTTTAATTAATTAATTAATTTTTTCTAAATGGGTAATTATCTAAAAAGGCTACATCAACAATATATTATCACAAAAATTTCTCATGAAAACAATATTAATTTAATATTTTATTTGGGGGCTTCGCGTTTCAACCCTTACCGAGGCTCCACCTCTAAGTCCCGCAATACAAAAATTTATTTTCGCGATAATTACTATTGATAAAGAAAGTATGGATATATTTTTTAGTGAAAAATTCCCGAGAAAAAATGTTTCTATATAATCATATATAATTGTATATGATCATATATGATTATATATGGAATCACATATATAATTATATAGAATTATATATAATCATATATAATTATATATAATCATACATGATTATATATGGAATATTGTGTATGAGGTTATATATAATCATATATAATTATATATGACTATATATAGAGCAATATACAGCCAAGCAAGATTATATATAATTATATATAGTCATACATGATTATATATGGAATTGTATATGAGGTCATATATAATCATATATAATTATATATTACTATATATGGAGCAATATACAGCTATGCAAGATTGTACATAGTCCCATATATAATTATATATGCTCATATATAATTAACATACATAAAAATTTTTTCTTTGAAAAAAAAATTTTTTTTGGTAATCACAAAAAGTGTAAAATGATGTTTATAATTACGTTAAAATAATTCTGAAATACAAAATTTGTCACATTTCCTATGAGATGTTTTGTCTGCTCTGCTACTACGTAATAGTGAAATCATCATTTATTTTATTATTTAAATAAGTGTTATATTATAATGAAATTCGGTAAGATAAATAAATTATGAATTATGACTATCCAAATATATTATAAAATCAATTTTTATATTATATTTATGATAAACTCATATGATACATTAAGTAGATCATAGAATCATTATTGTCTAAGACAGCAGCACAGCAGACAGAAACTTCAAGACGCACGGAGATCACCAAAGTTAAGCAGCATTGATTAGGGTTAATAGTTGGATGGGTGACCGCTGGTGTTATAGTTATAAAATTAGATCTAGATATTTTTTTTGCATTTTGGTCAGTTACACAGAATTGCGTAGGACCATATTAAATACTCTATCCATAAAATTAACCCAATAATTAATTAGATGTAATAAATCTATAATTAAATATTGTTATATATAATTATATATAGTTATATATAATTATATATAATTAGATATGATTATATTTGGCCATTTTTCATATATAATCATATATAACCAATTTATATATAAATATTTTTTCTCGGGTTATGACCCAAGAAATTCTATCGTGAGAGAAAAAAAGGGTTATTGTATAAAAAATATCTTCTATAGTTTTTTTTCATCCCTTCGGGGGATACCCAATAATATGAAAATATTCAAAAATTTTTATTTTAAAAATTCAAATATTTGCTTGACATATGCATAAATACGGGTTGAAAATATCAAAACAATCACTGTAATCGTGTGGTTTTAAACTTTCCAAAAGGTAACGTTTTTGTTTGAAAAGTTACACCCGAAGCGTCCCTGTTAAAAACAAAAAATTGTCAGATTTTTTTTTATCACCAAACTTTAAAAAGTCAGAAATAACTGAAGATGTTTTGATAGCTTAATATATTAATACCATTGATTTATCATAAAATGAATCATATTTTTTCTGAATCACAATTATAATTATCTTATCTTAAAGTGTGAAATGTTTAATCACTTGTTAGATAGAATTAGATTGAGTTAGACTCGTTTATATTAATTTAAATGAATTAAGTATTATTGGAAAAAATTTTAAGTAATTATATATAACTATATACATTTATTTTTTTATAATTACATAAGATTATAGCATGTCAAGACTAATGGAAATATATAGTTTAAAATAGTATTTAATTTATAAACTGTAATTTTTTTTTTTTTTTTTTTTTTTAATTTGTTTAAAGTCGCATAAACTACTAAGGTCATGAGCGACTACGGTAGGGGGTACACTTACTGTAAATTTTATTGCACAAATAATAATAATCATAATTAATTCCAGCTGCAGGAACAAACTGTGGTCCACAAATTGAAGATTGTTCCACAATGTCAAATTCTGAATGCATCCAAGGTGTCTGCGCTTGCAGAGATAATTATTTTCTCGACATCAATAACTCTTCAAACTGTATAATAAGTACGCATTTAAACCATTTTATTTTCTTCCTAAAGAAGAAATATATTTTTTAATAATTGTAATAAATAAAAATGAAAATATAGGGCCATCGCGGGTCGACGATGCTTGTCAGCGCACAGACGAATGTGCAGACGCATTAGACGGTGCATTGTGCGTCAACAATAAATGCAAATGCTACGGCAATTTCATATTTGTAAATCAGACTGGAAAATGTATCCAAGCTGTCGGTAATTAAAATTTATTTTCTTTCATCTTTTTATATTCTAGTTTTTATAAGTTTTAAGAATTGATATACTAAACAAATTGCTAATTTTATTGCTTACTATTTTTTAGGAATTTTCATGCCGTGTAAACACAATTATCAGTGTTATGAAAAAGATAAACCTGATGGACTCATTTGTACTGACGGAGAATGTGCTTACAAACATAATGGAGGTTTGTAATTGCTTTTTTACTTTTTGTTTTTTTTTTTGTATCGTTTATTTTTATACATTTTTTTTTATTTTTTTTTTCTCAGGGACATCGAATTTTCCTGTATGTTTTTTAACCGGCGCTCTAGCTTCTTCTCTTTATTTTTTTACGAATTGAAATTTTTTAGCTTTTAAATTTTTGTATTTAAATTATTTCTCATATTAAAAAAATTTTTGTTATTAAATATACATCATGATAAATAATTTACGGTATAATTTTCTATCCCTGGATTTTTAGGTTTAAGTTCATGTTATAAATTCTGAAATTATCCAGCAAAAAACCAGTTACCATTGAAATTTAAAACAAACTGATTTATTAATTTACAGTTTACAAGTTATTTTTATTTTTAAATTACAAAAATTACCAACACGTATTTAATTAAATTTTCCTTATTTTTCTATTTAAACATAAAATATTTCACTCGAAAAAATTAAAATTATGTGTGACCTGACAAAATAGTTATTAATTTGTACCGACTTATCTTAAAATACAAAATACTGAATGACAGCGGTGAAGATACAGCGAACGCGAGACTACGAAGAGAACGATGAGGAAACAACGAGTACGAAACTACGTTTAGGAGCGACAAAGATAACACAACAATAAGACGATAATGGTGATGATGAAGGTGACGATAATGATGATGATGACGAAGCTGATAATAATGATGATAATGATGTTGATGACGATGATGGTGGTGGTGGTGGTGATAATGGTGTCGATAATGATGATGATGATTTTAGTTCCATATGAGTAATTTTTGCGAAAATACATTTTTGTATAATGGGGTATAGGGGCTGAGCCCCGCTAGGAGTTGGTCTCGGGGTGAAGTTTCCCACATAAAATATGAAATTAATTTTTTTCTGATGAGAAATGTTTGTAATAATATATTTTTGACGGAGAAATTTAGCTGAGAAATCATGAAATGGTTCAAAAAAAAAACCATGCAGTTAAACTGTATAGAATTGTATAAAAAGTATGACAAACCGTAAATTTATTAGAATTTTGAAAAAATTACAGAAAAATCAATCAGATTCTATCAAATTTACGGTTTGTCGTACAACTATATGATTTGATAGGATTTTATGCAATTTACTAAGATTTTATGATTTTTTAAAGAATATTTCTAAGATTTCCGGAAATTCAAAAATTACAGAAAAGCTAATAAAAAATTTTGAAACTCCACAGCCGAAAATTTCCATCTTTCAGAATTTTCCTAAATAATGCCGTCGAAATTCGTAACTTTCAAATCCGTTCAAGAAGAAGTATACGTTTACATAGAAGAAGTCTACTCAATTTCACTCAGCTTGGAAACAGCTAAGGAAATAATCGAGGAAACAAAAAGATATCAACAACCCTGATAGCTACAGTTTCAGACCAACCAAGTTGGTGTCAGATAGTTGCCACCAACTTACCGACAACTTGCGGTCAACTTCCGAATTTGAAACTGTTGGCGTCAAGTTGGCTACAAGTTTCTGAGAAAAACAAGACCAATCTACTGCCGCAATATGTCGCCAAATTTCTCGAGAAACTTGTCGTCAACTTGGTGCGAAAGAGTTTCGAAAGCAATTTCTGCCGACAACTTGGTGAACAACCGAGTTAATTTCCAAGACTTACCGCCAACTTGGTGACAAGTTGCTGCAGCAAATCAACGGAAAGTTGCGACCGGTTTGGCTATCAGGGAGGGAACTTTCCTTTGTGTTTATAACTTCCTAGAATACCTTCTCCGGAAAGGCGCAAACCCTGATAAGCCAGAGTCGGTAATGGAGTAAGCATCCTCTCCACCGAATCATAATAAGCCAACGCGCAAAGCTCTTTAATAGATAGTCAATTTCGTCGAATGCAATAAAATAGACGATCGAAAGATATTATTATAAAAGTGAATACATATATCTTTTAGTTTTAAGATTATTGTAATTCCAAGAAATTACTTTTGTTTGAAAAGTTGTTTATTTCTCCATAATTACCCTAGCGGGTATTTTCTTTTAATATGCCATTACTTTGTAATATTTCAATAAATTAATTTTTTTTTTCTTCAAGAGAATGATTTCACAAGATAACGAAAAACCATTAAATGGTTTTTAATTTCAATGGTTTCAATTTTTATTTTTCATAATATAACATTATTTTATTAGTTTTCATACTTTAGTTCGATTTTTATAAAATTTTGTTGATAAACATCATAAAATTTTTTTAACTAATTAAATAAATAAATGAGTCAAGAAGAAGAAATTTTCTAATGAAAATGAATGTAAGAAATTGACGCATAATGTATGCAATATTTGTTGAATGGATGTAGAACAAGGTTCTAACTGCCAAAAAAAAGAAAATAATTATCCCTAAAATGAAAATTTATGAGAGTTTGAAGTTATTCAATTTTTGAAATAACAGAAAATTGAAAAAAAAATTTCTGCTAACGGTTTTATTGTCTTCTTATTAAAAATTATCTCAGTATTTAATAATTGGCTCAATCTCTCAAAGTTCAATGAAATTTAAAATTAATTATTGGAAAGAGCGAATAAAAATACCAATTAAAAATAAAAAAATGCACTGACATGAAATTTAAATTTTTACAGGTGTTATTTTCAAACTTTAAATTTATTGATTAATTATCCTTTACTTTTAATTATAAATCAACAAATTTATGTTTACAACATTCATAGTTAATGCTATTTAATAACATAGATAATTGAATAATATAAAGTACGGAGAGGGTAACAATGAAAGATGTTTTTTTTTATTTATTTCATTTATTAATTAAACAAAAAAAGGTATAAGTTTTTATCATGCTCAGGTATATTATTTGTATGAAATTTTATTATTATTATTCAAAATTGAGAATTTTAATAAAAAGTTTATTATTCAGCGTTTTCTCCATTGGCATCGTCCTCAATTTTTATTTCATTCTGGTCTTCATCGATTTCTTGTTGTTTTTCAATGTTGATAATCTCTTCATTTTCAGAATCAATGTCATTAGTGTGTCGAGTAATTGTAGAATTTTTGCACATTTGGTAATGATTTAGCAAAATTTCATCAAGATATTTTCTCAATGTGATGACAGTTTTTCCAGAGCCTCTTGAGGAAAATATCAGTTTATCTCCAAACCGTTCTTGCAATTTGGTTTTAAAATATAGCCGGGTCGGAGCATTATCGCCCATTTCGGCATAAACATCATCAAAAAGGACTTGCATCTTATTTGTGTTCTCTAATTCCTTGCAGATTAATTCAAATTTTTTAAAATTATCTGGGTCAACTGGTCGACCACTAGATTCACGTCTTCGTTTGGTTCGACGAAATAAATCAGTCCAGCAAAAATTGTGGTAAATAGCACCTTTTTCCACTAGACTAATATTTTCGGGAACACGTTCTTGAAGGTCCAACCCTAGCTGGTCATCAATGGCATCAGCAGCAGCTCGAACTCGTGCAGTTAAACCCGTATCATCAACAACACGACAGATCTTTCGCCTCTTTTTTTCTGGTTTTCTTCTTTCTTTTTCTTCATTATATTCAGTTCCGCAAATAAAACAATTACTTGCGAAATTAAACTCCAAATGCGCTATTGAAGGTTGTTGTAAAGCACTTGATGATCGTTTTTGTTTTACACTACTGGAAGTAACAGTCGAACCAATTTTTCGGGAAAGTAAATACGTGGCTTTACATTCCGCGTGAAATGTATCTTTTCCAAGAATTTCCCACCTTTTATGAAAACCGTCTTTGCGAATTTTACTAAATTTTATGAAGTTTTTAAGATCTTCAACATTAACTAGAGTTTTATTGTCAATATTTAACTTACGCGAGCATAAAATACACTTTTCTGATTGATTAATTATAGCGGCAGCTGCATTCATTGTAAAATGATATTTTTATTACACTGAGGAACGTTAATTTCACTGATTTTTGAATTTTGGTTGTTAAAAAACTCACTGTAACACACAATTTTACTGATAGTTGTTCAAAAGTTAAATATTATCGTTTTATGTTACTGCTTGTACGAACTTTCAACAAGAACTAAATGAAATACTGGAAAAAAAGGAACTATCCAAGCAGGTTCTGTTCTAGAATGAACATCTGCCTCGACCGGCTGACTCATTCCAGGTATAATTTTTTCAATAATCGACGTATTGGATTCATAGAGCCAGTCCCTAGTTTTAGAAGATTTGTAAATCATAAAGATTTACAACTCATAGTTGCTTTTATCTTAAAAAAGTAAAGCAACATAATAATTGCTTTGCTATAAAGCAAAATAATTATAATTCTGGACATGACATTATTTTTTTTAATTCATTCAATTTCTATATCACAGAATATTAACATTTCAAATTGCAGTGGATGAAAACCACTGTGCGCGCTACCAACCTCAGTTACTATAGTTTTGTTACCGACCGCGTGATTAAACGTAAATATATAATTAATTTTTTTTTTTTTTTTTCATTAATTTTTCTTACGAACATTTTTGTGGTTTCTAATTTCGAATTTTTCGCCCTTTAATGCAATACCAATATTAATAGGGCTTTACAGTAATATATATGAGTTATTTGATGATAATATACGGTGTCTCAGCGACCCTAGTGTAATTTCATTATTTATTTAAAAAACACGGGAGAGTTAAACTTTTTTATTATTATTTTCGTAATCTACGAATTTTTTTACATAAAATGGAACAATAAAATTCCACTAGCAAGTTACTTTCTACAACGGGTAAAAGCAAAGTCAGTGGACTATTAATTCATGTTTCCTCAATTTTAAATTACCGCGCCAATGGTTGTATCGCTGTTATATGATTCTGCACGGAAATTTTCATCATCAACAAATAGAAGAGAGAAATTTCTGTTATCAATCAATAATAACTGACTAAGTTATAATTTTTTAATTTTTGTATGATTTAACTATAATCAACATAATAACTTAATTACTCAGAAATATTAATTTTCTTGCGAATTATAAAAAATTTACATCTATAATTTTTTTTAATTTTTTGAATTAAAATTTCAATTTCTAAAATCCCCCAAATTAAAAAAAAATTTTCTTACAATTTTAAATATCAAGTAAAAGAATTACCCGATATTTTTAGTTTGAATTCTTAATAATTAAAAAAAGTATTTTGTAAAAATATTCAAATTTTCCCGCCAGAAGTTTAGAGCGCTAGCATCGACACCAATCACACTAATAAATAAAAATAAACAAAAATACTTACAAAGAAAAAATTATTTAAAAAATCTAAAATAGTAATCTGGACGAAAAAAAATAAATAAAATTAATTAACACTAATAACAATAAATAATCCAAAAAATAAATACTTGTAACTACTACCCGTCGAAAAAATTCCGGTAGACACTGTAGCTAGTACAGTAAATTCTAAAAGTAAGTGAGTTTGTAAATAAAAAATGAATTAACTCACCCAGTAAAATACCCGTCGAATCCTATGGGGCATCTAAAATAAATTTTTCCTCATAAAAAGTTATCTCAATTTAGTTATTACAGTTTTCCTCTAAAAATCTTCTAAACTCCATTAATTTAAATACTTAGCTCCTAATTCCGGATATTAATTCCGCCATTTTTCTCCACAGACTGTACCAACGGACGCTACGGTGCCGCCAGCTCTCCACCAGCCTCAAGAGTGAGACGCAACGATCAGAGACCCTTGAGTCACATCCAGATTCAGTACACACTCAGTTGCCAGCAGAACGTACATCAGTAACAACCTATTCCACGTAAAGTTAAAATGGCGGACATAAGTAAAGATGAGCTACGCAAAGAAATCACCGGTAACAAATAACTCATTTATTCATTAATTAATTATCTGAAAAATATTAATTCCATTAATTATTTTTATTTTATTAATAATTATTTTAATCAACCATTAATATAATTTTATACTTACTCAATTTATAGGATTTTGTGTTTTTAGTTTTGTGCGAGTTAGTTGGCGTACCCCACGCCGGCCATTGCAGTCACATTTTATTTATTTACTTATTTATTAATTAATTATGCGTATTTATTTATTTTCTTATAATTATTAATTATTTAATTAGAAAAATAATTATTTTTTATAAATTTATAAATTAAAAAATTTATTTTAATTATTTTTTTTTTTCTAGATTTACAGTTTTTAAAAGTTGCCGCCATTTTGTGATTCGTTTCTTTTTTTTGTTGTGTGTAATTTGGGATTGTTAGAAAGAAAATGTAAAAAAAAAAATTCCCGCGTTGGTTAAAATTTGCAAAAGTGATAAATTGATGATTAAATAGATGGCGTTTTTTAGTTATATACTACGAGGTATTTTAGTGGTAGGAGTTATTGTTAATTTTAATAATTATAATTGTTGATCGAATTGTTGTCACGCGAGTCATTTTTTATATCTATTGTTATTTGGGGGAATTTCGAAATAGCAGATGGTCGATGACGCTGAGTATTGATGGAGGTGGGTAAAAAGGGTATGAGTGTGTTGTAGCGTCGTGTGGTGTCTGCTGGTAGATATGTTCGTCGGTTCGAGTCTACGTTCGATATTCCTACGACGTATTTGCAACGACGCGGGAAACCAGTAGATGCGCTCTGTTGCTATGTTGGGTCCTTTGTTTTACGCACCCTAGTTTTTTCGGGTGTATTTTTATTTTTTTTTTATTTTGCTTTTGTATTTTTCCGGTTTTTTTGTTTTAATACTCAAGTTAGAATTGGCGCGCAAAAATATAAAATGGCGGCATGTTTTAAAAATGGCGGTTATCGAGTTGGTTCATTAGAAATCGATTAGATAAGTGGAAAGAAAAGTTTATTGATTTTTATGAGCTGTGATAACAGTTATTTTTGTTAGGGAATTAAAAATTGTAGTTGTTGATTGATTTATTTTAAAAATTTAATATTACATGATTTTTTAAAAAATTGTTAGATTTTTAAATTAATAATTTTTTTTCATGAAATTTTTTTTTAGTAATTTTTTAATCAAAAGTATTGAGATAATTTTTTTTTTACTATAAATTAAAGATATTTTTAATTTGTTGAAAAATTTTAAAAACATTTTTTATAAAATTCAAAAAATTTTTTTTAAATATTTTTTGGTTGCATTTTTATGAGAAATTTTTATTGAAATTAATTTAGCAAATATTTGATAATTTTGAGAATTATTGTAACAGATTAATTATGGCAAAAAAAATGAAAAAAAAAATACTGACTTGTAGAAATTTTTAAAAGATAAAAATTCATTTTTTTTAAATAAAATTATAAAATGGTCGTCACTGTTAACTTTAATGTCATAAATTTTTATATATTTTTTAAAAATACTTCATTGCAATTTTTTAATTAATTTTCAAAAATAACTAAAAATATTTTTTGGTTGCATTTTTATGAGAAATTTTTACTAAAATAAATTTAATAAATATTTGAAAATTTTTAGAATTATTGTAACAGATAAATTATGGCCAAAAAAAATGAAAAAAAAAATATTGACATTTAGAAATTTAAAAAAATTGAAAAAGTAATTTTTTTTTTTTATAAAATTAAAAAATGGTCAAGTCACTGTTAACTTTAATATCATAAATTTTGATATATTTTTTAAAAATACTTTATTGCAATTTTTTAAGTAATTTTCAATAATTAAAAATATTTTTTGGTTGCATTTTTATGAGAAATTTTTACTAAAATAAATTTAATAAATATTTGAAAATTTAGAATTATTGTAACAGATGAATTATGGCCAAAAAAAATGAAAAAAAAATATTGACATTTAGAAATTTAAAAAAATTGAAAAAGTAATTTTTTTTTTTTATAAAATTAAAAAATGGTCAAGTCACTGTTAACTTTCATATCATAAATTTTGATATATTTTTTAAAAATACTTTATTGCAACTTTTTAAGCCATTTTTAAAAATAACTAAAAATATTTTTTGGTTGCATTTTTATGAGAAATTTTTACTAAATTCAGCAAATATTTGATAATTTTTAGAATTATTGTAACAGATAAATTATGTCAAACAAAAAATTATTGACATTAAAAAATTAAAAAAAATGTAATTTTTTTTTTAACTTTTTGTAACATTTTTTTTTTTAACAAAATTGCCAACTTTAATATCATAAATTTTTAAATATTTTTTCAAAATACTTTACTGCATATTTTTTGAGTAATTTTAAAAATAACTCAAAATATTTATTATGTTAAAATTAAATAAATTTCTAAATCTTGATAACTT
Organism: Cotesia congregata; assembly: GCA_905319865.3. Classification (NCBI taxonomy): domain Eukaryota; kingdom Metazoa; phylum Arthropoda; class Insecta; order Hymenoptera; family Braconidae; genus Cotesia; species Cotesia congregata. The sequence goes on from CAJNRD030001116.1 coordinate 2,310,208, forward strand.
ATTAAATAAAATTTTCTAATAAAAAATAATATTTTCCAGCTATTCTTAAGGATGCTGATTTAACAGCCATGTCTGCTAAGAAAGTGCGGCAACAAATTGAAGAAAAATTAGACATTGACTTATCTGAAAGGTAAATATTACATCTTAAATAACTTAACTAAGGACATGAAAATAAAAAAAAAAAAAAAAAATTAATTTTCTTTTCTCAAATAGAAAAAGAAGATTCAATTGTCCGATATTAATTGCCAAGGGTCTCTACGTGTTATTAGAAAAAAGAATAATTACGTCGTTCCCCCTTGCACATTTAAAAATTAAAAAAAATTGATTTATTTATTTATTTATTTATTTATAAGCAAAAATTAATAAAAATAATTTTACAGGAAAAAGGAAGTTGACGATTTGGTGATGGAGCATCTCCAAGAAAAACAAGACGGTGGCAAGAAGAAGAAGAAGGCAGCCAGCGAAGAGTCTGAGGGAGAGGAGGAGGAAGAAGAAGAAGAAGAGGAAGCCTCTGAAGAAGAGGAGGAAGAAAAAGAAAAGAAACCTGCTAAACGTGGTCCTCCCAAGAAGACTGCCACTAAACGCAAAGGATCTTCTGATGACGAAGAAAGTGGAAGCGATGATGACGCTAGTGACGAAGAATACAGTCCTAAGAAAGTTGCTGCCAAAACAGCAAAGAAAGGTTCGTTGATTTTTTTTTTTTTTTTTAACTTGAAATTTTATAATTTTGCAAATTATTAATTGATTGATCATTTTGTAGGAAAACCAGCAGCGAAGAAAGGAAAGAAGAAGGGTAGCGACAGTGACAGCGACGAAGACTGGGGTAAACAAAAAAAACCAGCCGCTGGTGCCAAAAAAGGAGGTGTTGGTAAAGGAAAAGGTTACACGAGAGCTATTACTTTATCTTCAGAATTAGCGACTGTTGTTAATGCTGAAAAAATGGCACGCCATGAAGTTGTTAAGAAAATCTGGAGCATCATCAAAGAAAGAAATCTTTATGTAAGTTTTTTTTTTTTTATTCTAATTTTTTAGTAAATATTAAAATTGATTTTTTAATTATTAAATAATTATTCATAAAAATTGATAGAAAAAAAAATTAGTTTTTTCACTTGAATACAATTATTTAAAAAAAAAAAAGTACTTTATTTATGACGTAAATTTTTTAGTAAAATAGATAATTTAAAACATAAATTTTTTTAATTGAAATAAATTTTTATTTGTTTAATATAAAAATTCTAAGTCCAAGAAAAATTTGTTAAATTTTCGAAATTCAGAAAATATTTTATTAAAAAAAAATTTTTTTAGTTTTCACCATTTATAATCTAAGTAAAATTTTTTATGGTTAAATTTGGTATTGTTGGAAAAGTCTTGACCTGGAGTTGTGCCTTCAAGTTTTCATATCATTCTCACCAATAATCAGTTTATAATGATAAATATTTAGGCTGCATTTGAAAATGCTCTATCTCTAGATACATAATTAAGAAATTATCTTGTATCTTGTGAACTATTGACATTTTTAAAGATATAAGCTCATTCCGATGTTACACTCATCAAGAGCTTTCATTTGAGTACCCACATCAATTTTTCATATATTTATATATATTATATATATGTATATATGAAAAATATATCAAAATGCATGTGGGTACTCAAATGAAAGCTCTTGATGAGTGTAACATCAGGGTGAGCTTATCTCGTTAAAAATATCAGTAATTAAGAAATGACCTTGTATCTTGTGGAATATTGACATTTTTAAAGATATAAGCTCATTCCGATGTTACACTCATCAAGACCTTTCATTTAAGTACCCACATCAATTTTTCATATATTTATATATATTATATATATGTATATATGAAAAATATATCAAAATGCATGTGGGTACTCAAATGAAAGCTCTTGATGAGTGTAACACCGGGATGAGCTTATATCTTTAGAAATTTCAATAGATAAAAAAGTACAGTGCAATTTAACATAAGTCATTATTTAATAAAGTAAAATTTTATTTATTTTTAGTTCACAAGTCACGGCAGTCACATAGTGACTGCAAGATTGCTAGTTCATATTTATTTAGACTTTATAAATATATAATAAAAATCACTTTTATACATTTATATATAATGAAAAAATATTAATTATAATTCTTTTTAATTCCAGGATCAGAAGAATAAGCAATTTGCCATTTGTGATGACGAACTCTTCAAAGTATTTGGTGTAAAACGTTTCAGAACCTTTGGTATGATGAAGTACCTTAAAAATCATTTCCTAGACTAAGATAAAATAACAATGAATCAATATTAATTATTACAATAATAATAATAATAATAATAATAATAATTAAATATTAAAACCACCACCAACAACAACAACAACAACAACAAACGAAAAAAAAACAAAACAATTTTTTTTAAATTAAGTTTTTCCGCCACAACTCGTCGCATGATCTCCGACACAATTCCTTTTATATGTTTCTTTATTGACTATTGATTAATTTTAAGTCTCTGATTCAAGGTAAATTCATAACACAATTATGATGTTCCAAGTAATAAAATTTTTTTGTTAATAGTCAGCCCATCATAAAATCCATTAGCTCCGGGGCATTTTATTGTTTGTAATCCCTGAACTTTTTTTTGTATATTTTTTACGAGACAAAATTATTTAAATAAAATAAATTTTAAAAAAATAACACTTTATTTTCATTCCAATTAATGGTCGGGCTGATAATCGACGAGTGAAAGAGAATGTTTTAAAAGAATGAATGTTAAATTGATTAAAAAATAGAAAAGTGAGAGTGTGAATGCCAGTTTTAAATCATATTTTTTTTTTTTAATTGTATAATAGTAAAATCTAATTATACAATTCACTTAAAAGTGTGACGATAACACGTGAATTTAATTAATAATTAATATACAATTGATTTTTAACTTTCGAGTGAGCGAATTTGATTAAAAAAATTCAATTTTAATGTAATTGTATTACTAAAAAATAAATGTGTAATTATAATTCATATTACTTGTCTTTTATTTCAATTTTGAATTTCGCGGGCTTTTAATTTCAAAATTGCCGCGAGGGGAAGGGGATTTTTTGAACTTTATGGTTAAAAGTGAGGTTAGAAGACAACTTGGACCAAAGATGATGAACAAAAATCAAATTTAATCAATCAGAAGCGTAATTAATGACTTGAAGTTGATTTTTTGGAGGTAAATTGTAAATAAGTGTTTGGAAATGCGTTGTATTGCACTCATTGTCTCTAACTGTTTGACTAGAAGTACTTTTCGGCACAGACGCTTGAATACTTGCCGACCTTTTGAAGTATGAGATGCTTGTCTGCGTACTTTTGGTCATACATTTTGAAATATTAGCCTGAAATTTGAAATTAAAAAGAAGAAAACATTTTTAAACATAATTAAAATAAATAATTACTAATTTCAATGCACTGTAGCGATGATTCCAGAGGCTATGATGATAATCAGGATCAATATACGGCTCCAGGATGTGAGTATCCGTTTGCACACACTGATCTTGATGAACCTGCAAGTTATAATCTTGCGTCGTGCTGAAAAATAGTTAATTCGAATGAATTTTAAGTAATTTGCGCTGCAGAATTGAGTTTTTTACTTTTCCTGGTTATTTAGAGCTTCGATGTCTTCATGGAGGTGAAACAGATGAATGTACTCCGGGTTTTTTCTCACAAAATCCAAAGCTTCGTACATGAATCTGTTCAAACAATACTAGTTACTAAAATTGTGCAAGATAATTAAATAGTGAAGAAAATAACCTGCTTGGATCTTCTCCGAATTTTTTTGCAGCTTCATCAGAAGAAAAAGCGAAGTATCTAGTTCGCCATTTTACGATGCCAATGTTGGGATTTCCGGGTATCAGGGCCCCGAAACCGACCACGAAGGTCCAAGCGCAGAACCCAAGGAATTCAAGTTGGATGTCTTGGAAATTTTTTGTGGTGTTCGGATATAAAATTACACAATCTCCGCATTTATCTGTTGGAATTTTAAAGGTTGGTAATTTATTTGCTTGATAATCTACATAAGATAAAGTACCCAGTACATTTTTTATGAATGATAAAGCAAATTTCCAATTATAAATAAAAAAAAACTCAATTCAAAACGTTCAATAATTTTTAACTACACTAATTTTTAGCTACAAAACTTATTTAATTTACAGTAATTAATACAAATCACATTGCCGATCATTAGTCTATAAACCTATTACAGATTAGAGTGCTGCTAAAATTATTCGGCCCCAGCTTGTTCAAGTTCTGGATACCGCTTTTAAAATTTCGAGGTATAGTTAGACGCTAAAATGTAGTATAAAAATATAGTTTAGGTCTTGGCAAAAATATTTATTATTTAGAAAAGACTATTTCATTGGGTGGTACAATTTTTAACTTTCCGCTAAGAAAATTGAAAATTTTCAAAAATCGGGAAGTTATTGTTTTTACCCCGTTTTTCGAAAATCGAGTTTTCATCAGATCTCGACGTTTTGAGGTCCTAGGAAGCTTCCCTGACTATTCCCGCGAGGATGTCACTATGTCTGTATGTATGTGTGTGTGTAAGTATGTAAATCTCTTATAACTTTTGAACGGTTGAACCGATTTCATCGCGGTTGGTACCATTCGAAAGGGCTTCGCCAAACTTAGATTTCCTGAAAATTTGAACCGAGTCGGACCGATAGATTTTGAGAAATTCGGAGAAATCTAAAAAAAAAAAATAAAAAAAATTTTTTTAGAAGTGATTTTTTTGGAATAACTCTTAAACGGCTCTACCGATCGATTCCAAAAACTAATCAGCTCTCAACCTTGAAAAACCACATCGATCGCCGCCAATCCGGTCAAAATCGGTTGATTCGTTCGAGAGGTATCGTGAACGAAAGAAAACCGAAAAAAGTGTTTTTTCAGAGTTACTCCGAAATTTCTAGTTTGACCAATTGAAACTTAGAAATTCTTTGTGAGGCTTAAAAAACTGCATAGAATGCCGCCAACCGCGTAAAAATCGGTTCATTCAGTGTATATTCTTAAATGCGCTACAAGTAGCTGCAGGACAGCAAAATGTCATGGGCTACAGCTGCTGGTAGTGCATTTAGGAATGTACGCTCAAAAGTTATTGCGGTTTGAAAATTCAAAAAATAGTGTTCTATGAAACTTCTATCAGACTTTTTGAGCTCAAAGAGCGCAAAAGCACAGAAAAGGTATCTTTTTGAGCTCGGAGAGCTCAAAATAACACACAGATTGTATTTTTGAGCTCAAGAGCTCAAAAAAACGGCCATGTATTAACGGAATTAGCGGGAAGTTGCAGAGATGGCCTTTAGGGTCAACCGTTTTCCTAATTATTTTTTACTTAAAATGATGATATACCGTTTTTTTTTACTGATTGTTCGGTTTACGATTTAGCACTTTTTTCATGAAAAAATAGCATCTATCGGCTATTCTCTACATGTCAACTTTTAAGTTAACAAGAATATAATTGTTTTGATTTATAATTGAAAAAACTTACAGAAATTAAATACTGTATCATTGAATAATTATGTCATGCGTATATTACTCATAATAAATATACGGATTTTGTATTACAACAATTCGAAACGTCTGTTCAAGTACTGGTCCCATTTTTATAAGTGTTCAAGTACTGGATACTTTACCTTAGTTCTAAATAGATTCGAATTTCGCGATAAACAAAATTTGTTTATTTATTTATTTTATTTTGTATTTTTGAATGTGATTATATGTCAAAAATTAATTTATATAACAAAGAGACTAAGAAAAATTTTGTAACGGGTATATCTTTACCATAAATTGCTTTTGATATTTTTTCAGCGATAGTCATTTATGATTTAAATAATTGAGAGAGTCAGGAAAATTTTGTGAAGAGATTATTATTAGGGTAAATGCACCAGTTGTTGACCGGTCACCAATTAGTTGACCGATATATTAAAAAGTTATTTAATTAATATTTTACAAGGGTTTTTTTTTCTTAAAGTATTAAAATAAAAATATATGGCATTTAATCATCATAATAAAAAATTACGCAATTAATTGCGCAGTGATTATAGCTTTAAAAAAATATTCTGAGTTTGTTTACAATGCAACCAGCCATAAAGCGGTCAAAAATAACTAGCGTACAATTGGAGAGTGAGTACATTTCATCATTAATTTAGTGATATTTATCGGCATAATATAAAATATTTTAGTTTTATTATGTTAATTAAAGATCAGATTCCAACTTTTTTGAAAAAATAAAGTTAAATTATAAGTTTTAATATTATTTTAAGACCGGTCAACTATTGAAAGGAAAATCTCTAGATTTTGATGGTAATAGCTTAAGTAAAAAAAAAATTTTTTTATATGATTTTTTGGGGAGGGGGCCGTCGTGCCCCAGAAAAAAAAATTTTTTTTTTCGATTTTTTGCAAAATGTCGACTAATTCGTTCGAAATAGATGGAAAATAAATGAATTTGATGGTTAAAAGCCACAAAATAAAAAAATTTGCTTAAGGAGGCCGTCGTGCCCCAGGCTCCCCTACATGTAGTTTACAAAATTACTTATAATTATTTCAACGGTCAATTAATTGGAGAACGGTCGGTCATTTATTGGGTTTCTTCGGTCAATAATTGGTGATTTTAGTATTTCAAGATTCAAATGACAAAATTAATATAATTTTGTTAATTTTTATTATAAATAGTTATTAATTAAGTATTTAACTTTAATAAAATCCATTACAAATTGTTTTTAGTAGGTTAATAGATTTTTTATAGCTTAGTACAGAAAAAGAAAACCTTAATCGGTCAATAATTGGTGCATTTACCCTATTTCTAAAAAAATTTTTATAATTTAATTTGGTATCATCAGAATCTTGATAAGAATTAGTGCCTTTTGGTTTTAGATATTTTTCAGTAGTCAATTTTTGATGGCAAGTTTTTGGATCAGTTTTTAATAGTTTCTTGGTTCTAAAAATTTGTTCCATCACATTTGTCCATTAAATTATTAATAATTGATCATTTGATAGCATTATTATTTTCAAAATTTATTAAAAAAGTACTGAAGCTATGTATAGTTTGATTAGAAGTATAAAAAAATTATTAAGCCAAAGTTTTCTTGTTAATAATCTGTTAATCTCGGCAATCGCATAGCGACTGCAGGTTGCTAGTAAATAATAAAAAAAAAATCTTTAGATTACTTATGAGTTTTCCCATGGAACGTTCAAGTCTTTCGGCATCAGAAAGAATCTCAGAATCCTTGATGAATTTTTCTAGAGGTATTTCTTCATAAATTTTTATGTTCTGCAGTATAATTATAAATTTATTATTAATTCTAATCTACAAAAATTAATTACTTACCTCAATACTCAGCAAGTTTAACTGCTCGAAAAATTTATTTATGTTATTCAACACAATTATTTCATCTTGCAATCGCATCCAAATGGAAGTCAAATCCATAAATTGTGGCTGGAAATATTTAAAAAAGTAAATAGTTTATTAAATAACTCTAATCTAACTTTTACTTACGTAAACTTGGACAATAGGGATCGCTGTTCGGAACTTGACGGTATCATGTAACTTGTGCAATCGGGACTGTAAGTGTTCCATCAGATTTTTAAACTCGTCTTCAATGTTCTCTAAATCTGACAAAATTTTTCTGAAAAAAAAAAAATATTACTGAATTTTGGTTAATTTATTTGATGTGATTAGATAGAAAATTGAAATTACCTAACATAAATTTCCTGCTGCCGACACGTGGTAAGTGTACTGATAATCAATTTTAAATCATCGAATTTTTGGTCATCAAAATAAACCGATTTCTTCTTTTTATCCAACAGTTTGAGAAGACTGTTATCCACCGCTGCCGTTAAACGGTAGACCATAATCATCAAATTTTCAAGAAGTTCAAGCGTTGAGTTCCGAGATTTTTCGAGCGACTCTTGGAGAATTGTTGGTACTGAAAAAATTTATTTGTTTGAGGGAAAATTTTTTGAGAAAATGAAGGTTAAAGTACTAATTATTGGTTCTATAAGGGACATGGTTAACCATGTCAAATACGGACGAAAGTGCCCAAACAAAGCTCCTGTTGAAAATTCTATAAAAATAAAATAAATCATCTCAACCCAAAATATCTCAGGAAATACACTAACACAGCTCCTGTTAAAAGCGGAACTCAAAATTCCAATTTTAAAAGTTTCTTCACGGAAATTGAATTTTGGCACACCCTTATATATACGATATAACGTGGTGTTATGTCCGAATTAATTATAGTTAAATAATTATTGGTAGAGTGGGCCTTGAGGAGGCTCGGACACGTTTTGAGATAGATTTTCTCTTGTAGACGAGCTACAAGAGTTTTATTTTTAATGTAGGTTTCGAACGCCTCCCGGTAACCAGGAGTTCCAACGGCGAATTTAAAGGGGAAGTCGATATCAAATGCTGAACTCACAGTTGTCTTTATGATTTATATTGTTGATTTGAATTAGAGCTGCCGATCGGTAGATCCTTGGTTGGTTTCTCTTCCTTCTCTCGTGGTTGAGATCGATGTAATGAAAGAGGTTCAGGAACTAGTCTTAGAAATGATGGAGTCCACGATATTCGGATTTTTAATGTTTATTCAATATTTAGCCCTATGGACTAGACGCACTCAATGCACAATGTTTCACTTAATAACTATTCACTTATAACTATATTTTGTGATTAGCAATGTTATTATATGAGTTCGTGAACAGAGTTACGACTCTGACAGACACAAAGACCCGTCGTTATAGATCGAAAGATTTGAATTTAGAGAAAGATACCACTACGGACAACGAGGCCCTCGATACAGCTCGAAGAGCACACTGGCGCGGTTCGTAGAAGGCATAATTTAAAGAATCAAAATGAGAATAATGAATTTAGAAGTTTTGTGTAAGCGACCTAGTGCTTTACACTGCCTCGTACGTAACGCGGTACAAGGACCCACACGGGTTCTACGAAGATACCTTCCTTCGTATTCTTTGATAAAAGACCGAACATTTGATCCGTGGTATTT
>CAJNRD030001116.1:2324716-2355578 GCA_905319865.3 Cotesia congregata
GGTCTAAACAGATATAACTATATCTGGGTTGATAAATGCGTTAGACATGATCATATCTAGTCATATCTGATCAGATCTAAACGGATATTACTATATCTGGGTTGATAAATACATTAGACATAAAAAGATTTTATTATATCTGGTCAGATATAATTATATTTGTTAACTATTAATAAATACTTATAAACTATTTTACTAAATATACTTTCCTCCCAAATAAATATTTATTGAATGTTAAAAAATATTTATTAGAATTTAATCAATTAAATAATTGTTTTCGAATAAATTAATTTGTTAATAGTTAATAAATCTTCCCATCAGCGTGTATTGATAATTAATAATTTGCAATAAGTTTGATAAAAAACTTTGTTTATTACGCATCTATCATGGACACGATTCACATTACTTGTACCCGCGGGAAAAACAGATTAGATCTGGCCGGATCTGCTAAGGCTATTAACTATACTTATTATAAACTCTACCTACTCTCGTTTCAAGCAAGTCTCGTTGGTAAGCAGGTAATGAATTAGTCTCTCTTTCAAACGCAGGTTTTTGCACATTTTCCTGCAAGTAAGTCAATTACCACTGCTAACTGCTATTATACTGCAACCATATTTTAAACATTATTAGAAAGTAAGTAAAACCTAGAATAATACACACTGTTAGATTAAGCTTAAGTTTAAGCAGGAGCTACATAGAAATAAGTTAAAACGTAAGTGCAACATTGTAAATATTGTACATTTATTATTATATTTAATAAAATACTTATATAAAAAAAAAATTAGTCTCTCAAGCGTCAGGTCCCAGGTTCGGTTCCCGTGCGCGCCGATTTTTTTTTTTTTTTTTTTTTTATGAAAATAATTCTATATAATTGTATATAATTATATATGGCCATTTTTCGTATATAATTATGTATGAGTATATATAATTATATATAATCATTTTTACCTGGGCAATTTTAAAATTTGACCAGATCTGGTGAGATCTGATTATATCTGGCCAGATCTCGTCAGATAGAGACAATTTAAAGATCTGACCAGATCTGCCTTAGCAGATTTTTAAAAATCTGAGATTTTTAGCGGGAAGTTAAGAATAATATGTAGAAATACTTTTGTTATGCATCTTAAAATTAATTTTTAAATTAATTAATAACATTTTTGAGGAAATTTCCGAAAAATTTACTCATTAAATAATTTTATTAACATTTAATTGACTAATAAAAAATACAGCACTCTGAATTACCGGTATACACTTGACAACACCGCAAGAGTCCCCTAACCTTAAAATTTATTTATGTTTTCTAATTATATTTTTCATAAAAAATAGAATATCTGCGTAATACGTTCGAAAAACTACTTTTTTATTGTTTTAATCGAAAGCTTATTATTTTTTCAATCAAATTCAATGGAAATAAAATTTGTTTTTAATCGACAATTGCATTAAAGTCTCAACTAAATACACAGCTGGTGGAATCTCCATATACCTACATGTAAAAATTACAATTTTCAAACCTAATTATTTCATTAAAAATCTCGAAAACCTATTGTTTTTTATTTTTTTATTAATTATATATTAGCCTACATAGATTGAATTTACAAATTTTCAGAAAGTTTTAAAAATTTGACTACTTTGCGTGGATTTCCTTAAATTTGAGCCACTTTATTCAAAAGTTTTTTAAATTAACTTCAGTCGATAAAACATTCTTTAACAAAAAATCCTTTAAAAATTAAGAATTTCTTAACAAGAGTAAAAATTTATAAAAAAAATATTTTTTTCATGATAATATTTTCTCAACTTCTCGCGATAAAAAATGATATGTATTTACTATCCTAATCTCCAATTATAAAAAAATATTCCACCAAGGATAATTTTCAGTCGTAAATGTTTCATATCTTCCAACAAACATTTTGTAATTTTTTTTTAATAGCGTAATAAAGTTTCCATTGGTAGGAAAGCAATACGATGCTTCGTGCTTATTTTATGATTCATTTGATAGTAAGAAAAAAAACTTAGTATTCCATTATACTTATTCGATATCTTCTTTAAGGACGTTGGAATCTCTCACTACTTAGTGCAGACATTTAAAATGACTTCACATTTTATAAAAAAATTGTTAATTAGTATCGTTATTACATTTTACTTAATATCCGCCGTAAAAGCATGTTGGTTGAAATGTCCGGATTACGTAGGTCATTACAAAAAAAATGTACCCCGTAAGAGAATCATCAGTCATTTATCGGATTCATTGAAATTGCGCCAATTGGCGCTGATTGGCACACGACATTCAGCATCACAAGGCGCAAATTTCGAGACGCAAAAGTTAACGATCTCACAGCAGCTAAACTACGGTGTGCGTGTGCTGGATAGTGCGATTTGGTCTTCGTCTAACATATTCTGGTTGTATGGTTGGAAATCTTACTTTATGCCCTTCGATAAGTTTCTCAGAGAAGTAAATTTCTTCCTGACCGCTCACCCTCGAGAATTCGTGATCATACTGATGCGCGAAGAATGGAAGCCGGCTAGTGATGTAACCAAGAGCTACTGCGAGATAGTTCAATATTACCGTGATTTGGCGGACGGACATCGAATTGTAACCAAATGGACGCTGGAGGACACTATTGGTCAACATCGTGGAAAAATTCTACTAGCTGGGTCAGATTCGGCATTCAATAAATGTGATTTTGACGTCACTAATAATTGCCAATTGCAGAGAACCTCAATTTCAACTGATAGTACGTCGGATGTCGAAGACAAGTGGATTGATGCCCAGAACTTTCACGACCGAATTTATCGGAAGAATAGTGGAAGTTGTTTCGTTAATTTCCTGGCTGATTTCGCGGATAGCAATACTTGGAAATTAGCGGTTAGAGGTTATTATACGAAAAGGAATCCGGATTGCGAAGCGCCCATCAACGTCCGCATGGCAAGTTATTTTAGTACCCCTCATCGTGCGCTGGTTATTGTTATGGCGGATTATGTCACCCAAGAATTAATTGATAGTATTTTAAGTACTAATTTTAAAGGTGATTCATTTTATACCAGCTATACTGATGATTCCGAGTGAATCTTCTGAATTTTTACAACTCTTATAAAAGATAGATAATTTCTGGGTAAAATAGTAGTATGTTATCAACTTAACCCTTCTTTGCAGATAAATTAATTAACAGATTAATATTTCAATACTAAAATGTTATTGTTCAACTGCGCATACGCTGGAATAGACCCTACGCATGCGTGGGACACGTTCCAGCGTATGCGCGGTAGAACCATTAATTTAGCCAGATTCAACCATAGTATCGAAAATAAAAACGAATAATAATATAATACAAAAAATTTGACAACCAAAATTCTCTAAAGCTAACGATAATCTTTTTCCGGCTAAGGATATTATTTTTATTCTTTAAAAACTAGTTTCTTTATTAGAAATAGCAAAAATGAAATGTAAAATATCGAAAAAAATATTATATCTTATTCAAATACTGTTTTCTTAATGTATTAGTCTAAAAAAAATTTTTTTTTCTCAATTTCTGAAAGATAAATGCACCTACGTCAATAAACGTGACAAAAATGTCTATAAACTTTTAATATTTTTTTTAATAGTTTAATAAAACTTCTATTGGTAGAGAAGCAATGCGGTGTATCTGGCTTATCTTCTAACTTAATACTTAGTAAAAATATTGTTAGCTACTTGATATTAGAAAATCATTTTTTATACATATCGATGAGTATAAATGATTATAAATGAAATTATGTGTAATTATAGTTAAAATTGTATACAATTATACGTAGTTATATACTAGGCTGATTAAAAAAAATTAACCGTTTTTTTTTTCTCAAAACCCCCACTGAAATATCTTCAGGTTAACTAAAAAAGACGCCTGTGAAAACCTGAGCTCTTAATATTAACATTTAGAGGTCGCGCATTGGGGCTTTTTATTTTCCATTTAAATAAAACAGGAAAAAAATCTTCTTTTTAACGTTCTTTAAATTGAACGTTCTACAAAAAATGTTTCCTATCATTTTTCGATAAACTAACTCGTTCAAAAGTTATTCAAACTGAAAGTTGAATTCATGTCATAACTGCACTTTTTACTTTAATTTTAGGAGAAATGATTAAAATTATTAATGAATATTGCCTAAATTAATTAATGGATGCTCCGTTGTGAATAATCCACTGATAATTAAATTGTCTAGTTAATTGGTTAGAAAAAACCATTTATTATTACTTAAAATTACGAGGCACTCGACATCTTGACGCGAAGGGTGCTTTCACGCGTCGAGAGACCATCCAAATTTGGGAAAATTCAAATAGCGTAAGAGTGAAATTTCATTCGACGATACGTGCCATAGTATCTAGCCCCTTTGCATTCAATAAGAATGACTGCTTTCTGTTCCTATGGAAAGATTGAATTCCGTTTCTTGATGTTATTGATTTTTAATCACCTCAGATCGCGACTCCAGAAAGGAATTAAATTTTACGATCACTTCAAAAAAATGAATTATATCAAAGCGAAATAGATGCTTGTTTGCGGTATGCGATTGATGCGTTACCACTGAATGATACGGTTTAAAAATGCAAGCTCAGCATTTCTGGTGCGAAAAGGAGATTCCGCATTATATCTGACAATGCCGGGTGTATAAAAGTTTGAGCAAATAAAATTGCACAAAGTAGTTTTGAGAATCCAGTGCAATGTAAGTGAACCGAGGAAATGTTTAGTATAAGTATGAAAAGCAGAATGTGATTATTTCTCATTAAGTCAGGAAAATTGTAACTGGGAACTGCATAAATAGTTAATAATTTGCTAATAGATGATTGAATAAAATATTTACTATGTAAACCTTTCTCATAATAGCTTTTGATTTAGATTCATCCCTTTTTCTCTTTCCGGTTCTTATAATTGTGATTAAAAACTCCATCGGATTCCTATATAAATAATTAGAGACGACCAATTAATAGGACACCTGTGTTATCATGATAAACAAAATCCAGTCTCATCTTTTAGAAAAATTACTTCACATGTTGGTTTAGTCAATAAGTAGGTCAGTTTATTCTATAATATTATAAGCAGTAATAATTACTTAGAATTTGAAATAAAATCAATGACTCACGTGACTCTTCTTTCGTTCATGTCAAGACTAATTACTGTCAGTAAGCCGTTTATTTACACTGTAATCGACGATTGTAATTACTCAAGCGGCAATATAGTTAGGATCAGTGCAAACAATAAATACGGAAGTAAACCGCTTACATGACCTGATTGATATAGAGGTAATCTATTTAAGAACAGATTATTACACAAAGCTATGAACTCGTAATTACATTCATTGCATTATTTCTTATGAACTGGTACGATTGATGACAATAGTAGAGTAAATTTTGAAAATGATTGCTCTTAAATGGATTCAATTATTTTTTTATTTTATATTTTTCAACGGTGTTGTTCTGGTACCGAATATGAACATAAGTTTCGAAGAGAACCGATTTTCCGTATTGTCAGGAGTTTTGGTAAGGTATGAAAAATTTTGAAATCTTTGTTTTAACAACCATTTCGTTTTAGAAACATATTATGGACTGCAATAATGATAATAGAAGAGCTATAATCAATTGTGACGCTGATAAAAATCTGATCAAGTCATTTTCTGACTTGGAATCAGCAGTTACTATTATTTTGAATTGTAATTTATCAGCAGTCAATCAACTTACGATTACAAAAAAATGGAGGTCGTTTATTGCAGCATTTGATGGTTCTTTGCATGAAATCGACAGAATTCTTCACAAGTTTAACCAATCACCATGGTGGAATGTTAATACACTTTTTTATATTCTGAGCGGATCAAAAAATGGCTGTAGTGATGCAGAACAAGTTCTAAAAATCGCTTGGAAATTGAATATTTTGAATTGTTACTTTGTATGCTTTGATTTTGAGCAAAAGCCATTTGTTTTTACTTTTAATCCTTATTCAAAATATGCGCCAGATCCATGGAAAATTATTCGAGAAATCACTGAAAAATTCAATTATATGGCAATTTATCATCGACCTTCCACTAAAAGTGAGTAAATTTAGTTCTAGAAATATGTTTATTATGTTCCCATATAGCAATTTTTTTCAAGGCTTGAGCAAGTCTGGTCTCAATTTTGATAGCTGTTAGTGCCTTTTTCTACCTATGGGTCTTGTCCCAGATACTTGTAGCAAGTTCAATTGCATTATAGGCTTGTCTCATATTCTTGCACAAGATGTCTTGAGTTAGTTATATATATATATATATATATATATATAAATCTTGAACCAGTTTTTTCTACATGAACTTGAGCAAGACCCATAAGTAGACAAAAACACTAGCAACTAGGAGTTTTGCTCACGACACTGGCACCTAAATCTTGCTCAAGCACATGTTACCTGGGCAACAATTCGAATAATCAAAATATTTTACAGGAAACATATGCACGGGCTTGAGTTTCGATCGGACTAAATATTTAGATAAAGCAGCATTAAATGTAGCTCTCTGCATACCTTTATCAAAATCTCACTCCCTACCAAATTTAAGTGAAGAGAACCAAAATTTAATTTATACGCACTTTGAAGGTGACATGTTTAAACTGTTAAAAAAGGGACTAAAAATTACCCTTAAATACGATTACGATTTGGAGGCATTTGACGATCCATCGAAACCTCGTGGTGTCTTGATCCGTTTAATAAACAAAACAACTGACGTCGCTATGTGTTTGACCACTCACGAACTCATACTTGATCTTGTTCCTAGTCATCAAATTATTTACACCGGTTTTACAATATTTTCGAAAAATCGTGGACTTCGCGGCCCATTGGAAAAAATGTACAATTTCTACGGACCATTGATGATCACAGCTACAGTTATCATTTCAGCAATCACCTACTTTGTTATTTGGTACATCAATAAATTGCGAGGACATTGGTTCGCGATTTTCGAGATTCTCCGTCTCTGGACTTCGACATCACTTTACTCAAAAATTGATTCTCTGGCCCTTCGAATTTTTTTTGGAGTAATATTCATTTATTTTTTGATACTTAACGCAACTTTTAGCGGACATTTGTCTAAATTTTTGACGAATCCTGAATTAAGACATAATGCTGAAACATTAGAAGACTTGAAAAGCAGCAGTTATGGAAAATTTTGCTATTCTCCACCCAGTAGATATTTATTTGTAAATGACAACAGTTTAGAGCTGAAGTCTACTCCTATAACATTTTTCAAGGGCATTGAAGCAATTTTAAAGAATGAAATGGAGGCAATGATCGGCGTTCACTTTGGTTTCCTCGTTGGTTTCAAACGCATGAACTTGGCGAAAGATACTCTCAAAAATTATTACCTGTCCAAAAATTTTATTAGAGATAATTATATATTGTATGCTCTTCGCCATGATTGGCCGTTGAATGAAAAATTTAATAACTTTTTAATATTGTTGGAAGACACTGGAATTTTACTGAAGCTGAAAAATGATTTAGTCTCTGATCTTGAATTGCTATTAATGCCACTTGAACTCAATCCTGAGTTTAAGCCTATTGATCTAGAGTCGTTACTGTTTATTTTTTATTTTTTGGGAATTGGGCTTACTACAGCTACTTTTTGTTTCATACTTGAAAGATGGCAGAGAAAAAAACCCAATTCTTATTCATTTCATCGCAATCGAGCTCAAATGATTAAAAAACGAAGAGGGCGAAAATGTATTATTCGTGTTTAAGTCCGTATTGTTCAGCGAGGCCCTTTCAGATGCAACGAACCGCTTTTCGATCGAATACTCCGTTACAAAGTTATAAGATGTTTACGTTTACACACACACACACACACACTAAGAAAAAAAATTTTTTCAACTGTGGTTTTTTTAGGATAACTTGTAAACGTCTTTACTGATCTATCCCAAAAATTAATCAGCTCTCAACATCAAAAAACCACGTCGATAGCCGCTGGGGCGGTCAAAATCGATTGATTTGTTCGTGAGATATCGTTATCGAAAAACTTGGAAAGAGTCTTTTTTTTTTTCATATAACTTCAAACTTTATTCTCGAATCGTTTAGTAAGTAAAAAAATAATCTTTTTGTGTTTGAAAAACTGCGTCGATTGCTGCAAACTTAATCAAAATCTATCGATTTTATGCTCAATTATGCACAACTTCCAAATTTTATGTCAAATCGTTTGGTAGGTAATAAATAATATTTTTGTGCTTGAGAAACTACGTTGATATCTGCAAGTTCCATAACAAACGATTGATTCGTTCAGAAGATATTGTAGTTAAAAATTTTCTAAAAAGTATGTTTTCAACAACCAGTAGAATTTTGAGCTCGAAAAAGATTAAAAGTTGTGTTCTTGAGCTCGAAGTTCTAGGGATGGCTGCAGGGTCAACCGTTTTCCAGATTTTTTTATTTCATCTTTAAAAAATAAAAGTTATGTAGTGTTTTTTACAAAAACTATTTCACTGCAATTATTAAAATCTATATCTTTATCCTTCGGTAAATTAATATCATAATTAACACTTGTAAACAAAAGTAATTATGTGAAAAATGTGAGCAACTCCCGAAGAGGAGACCAACATTGATTAAAAAAATTATGTATAACAGTAATAGTTTATAGAGCCACATTCTTATTCCTCTATGTAAATCAATTAGGCAAATAAACTTGTTGAAAAAAAAAATGATTCAGTCTGGCTTTGTCTCCGAATGATCTAGATTTCTAATCCTAGTGATGCCCAAGTTTAATGTTGTTGCGATGTAATTAGTTATTTTTACTAATTTATCTTGAGAAGATAAATCCATCTACGCGTCTAAAAACATGACAAAAAATGCTCATAAATTTTAAACCACCACGTTCCTCGAATAAAAAATATCATTTCCTAATCTCAGCTCATAAAAAAATTTTTTCCGCCTTACATGGCCTTTATTCATGAACGTTTCATTTTTTTAAGCTTAAATATTCTTTTATTTTCTTTTAATAGCGTAATAAAGTTTCTATTGGTAAGAAAGCAATTCGATGCTTCTTGCTTATTTTATGATGCATTTGATAGTAAGAAAAAAAAACTTAGTATTCCATCATACTTAATCGACATCTTCTTCAAGAACGTAGGAATCTCTCACCTCTTAGTGAATACATTGAAAATGACCTCACATTTCATAAAAAAATTGTTAATTAGTATCGTTTTTACAATCTACTTAATATCCTCCATAGAAGCATGTTGGCCAAAATGTCCGGACTACGAAAGTAAATACAAAAAAAATGTACCCCGTAAGAGAGTCATCAGTCATTTATCGGATTCATTGGAAATCCGCCAATTGGCGCTTATTGGCACACGACATTCAGCATCACAAGGCACGAAATTCCGGACGCAAGATCTAACGATCTCACAACAGCTAAAGTACGGTGTGCGTGTACTGGATAGTGCGATTTGGTCTTCATCTAACGTATTCTGGTTGTATGGTCATTGGGCTTATTATATGCCCTTCGAAAAGTTTCTTAGAGAAGTAAATTCGTTCCTGAACGCTCACCCTCGAGAATTCGTGATCATACTGATGCGCGAAGAATGGAAGCCGGCTAGTGATGTAACCAAGAGCTACTGCGAGATAGTTCAATATTACCGTGATTTGGCGGGCGGACATCGAATTGTAACCAATTGGAGGCTGGAAGACACTATTGGTCAACATCGTGGAAAAATTCTACTAGCTGGGTTAGATTCGGCGTTCAATATATGCGATTTTGACGTCTCTAATAAATGCCGAGTGCAGAAAACCTCAATTCCTTATGGTACTATGTCGGAACTCGAAGAAAAGTGGATTGATATCCAGAACTTTCACGACCTAATTTATTGGATTAGGGGACGTTGTTTCGTTAATTTCCTAGCTAATTTCAGGGATACCAATAATCGGAAATTAGCGGTTAAAGGTTTCCGTACGAGGAGAAATGATGAATGCGAAGCGCCGCTCAACGTCCGCATGGAAAGTTATTTTAGTACCCCTCATTATGCGCTGGTTATTGTCATGGCGGATTTTGTCACCCAAGATTTAATTGATAGTATTTTAAGTGCTAATTTTGAAGGTAATTCATTCTATACCAACTATACTGATGATTACTAGTGAATAATATGAATTTCCATTGTTCTTATAATGTATTAATAATTTCTGTGAATAAAATATTTGTTGTTAACTTAACCATTTTGCGCAGATAAATTACTCATCTAATTGTAGTATCCCTGGTTAAAAATATTGATTGAAAAGGATTAAAAATGATGAATTTTGAATACTTTTGAATACTTTCAATTCTTTTTCATGTATATATAGATATACAGTTTACATGGGGTGACTGATTCCCAATACTTTTCAATCAATATTTTTAATCAGGGATTGACGATAAAATGTTATTGTTTAATAATAAGCAGTATCAACATGAAATTTGACTTTGATTGCAAAGCATTAAATTTCGGTAGTTTAGGTCGTAATAAGACGGAAAAAAATATATGGCATGAAAAACTTTCCTTTTGTGCTTAGAAGACTGAACGAAATTTTTAAAAATCTCGGATTTTAATTTTTGATTGAAAATAAAACTATTGAAATAAAAATGTTTATTATTTTTATTAAGTTTTACTATCAAATTAGCTTACAGAAAAGTGGAAAATAACTTAAAAGTGCACACTTTTACTTTTTCTTTTATGTTCATAGCTACTTTCTCTCAATAAACCCCAAATATAGTCGCCCATCATGTTTTTATTGTATTGGCCTTGATAGCGTTGTTCAAAATTCATGATGTCCTGATGGAAACGTTCTCCTTGCTCTTCGGAATAGGCTCCCATATTGTTTTTAAATTTATCCAAATGAGCATGCAGCATATGTACTTTTAATGACATCCTGCAGCCCATGGCCTTAAAATTTGTAAGCATATCCTCAACCAACTTTTCGTAGTTTTCAGCTTTATTATTTCCTAAAAATCGAAATATTATTATTATTATTATTATATATTATATATTATTATATAATTATTTCCTAAAAATTGAATATAGTATTTAGAATCCGCTCTGCTATCTCACAAGCACAAATAACACGGATACTTTGTATATCCACCCTGTAGCCCCATTAAAAATCCCACCATTTTAAAATCTCCAATCAGCTCCCAGTTATACTCACGATACTTTACAGATTCAAGCAAAATTTTGACACTCATAATTTTCTTTAAGATGTACTGAGTGAGCAATTGGAAGAGACGGAAATTTATTTCCGTTGTGCAATAGAACTGCTTTTAAACTTTTTGTAGAGCTGTCAATGAATAAACGCCATTCGCTAGGGACACAGGGTATGCCAATTGTTTTGTCGATACCTTTAATGTCATTACAAAAACAAAGTCCATCTTCCTTCGTGAAAAACGTTGCAAACATTTCATGCCTAGTCCGCTGATCCGTGATCTTAACATCATCAAGCAAATTCCACTGTTTTAACCGAGAGCCTAGAAGCTCTGCTTTATTTTTTGGCAAATTTAAATCTCTAATTAGATCGTTAAAATCTTCTGAAGTAATGAGATAGTGTTTTGGTTGTTCAGGTGTAGGCAAAAACTCCTTATCGGAATTACTTTTATAAGAACTAAAAGATGAGCTACTTTTCTGCGATAATTTTTTTGGTGGCTCAGGTACTGGTCGTGTCAGGTCGTGAGCAATTGGAGCAGAAGAAGATTCGAGGTCAGGATATAGGTCAATATTTTTTACTGTGTGGCTTTAAGTATACATAAGCTGTGATAGAGAAGCGTCATTTTAGTTCTGTTTTTACGGTCGCGTTGCTATCATAGAAGCAACAGAGTTTTGATAATGTATTTATTGCGCATATGGTTCTTATTGTTCGTAGCAGTGATTTATCCATGTAAGTAAATTGTTATTTTTGGTGTAAAAAATATTAATAATAATTAATTTTTGTCGGATTTAACAGATTCATCATTTGCATTAGAAACAACAACAGAGTATATTCCTCCAGTATATGATTACGTGGATGTATATCCAGAAATATGCAATGAGAATCAAACAAAATACAACTGCAATAATCAAAGATGTGCGATCGGCAAAGGAACTGAGAATTCGGTAAGTTATTTAGTTATAAAGACATTTTGTTTCACAATTATATGAATAATTATAATTCTTCCGTTTCTTACAACAGATGTGCGAGGGAAATTATGATAGGTGTAAGTGCAAAAACGACTACTGGTTGAATTCAACTGACTCTTATGTTTTATACAAAGATTGTGATGTACATCCTCGTGGTCGTTTTACTTGTTGATAATCAATTAACATATTCAGAAGACAAACAATAATTAATTCAAATTCATGGTCGTCGGATTCAATACAAGTGTTATTTTTAACAAAATTAAAATTTTGAAGAGTAAAATAAATATAAAATTTGGCTTAGTTGCTAAATTAAAATGCAATTTAGATTTTTATTTTCAGATGATCTGTTTTTGAGTTATCGAACCGACCATGGAGGGGGAAATTTTTTCTAATGCTCTACGAGATTGTTAATAACTTTGTAATAATTAAATATTGTTTAATAAAAATTTAAGGTAATAGTCTTTAATGTACCCTTAATAAAATAAAAAAAATCCCATCTCCAAATTTCTTTTTTTTTCCTGTTAAAAAAATTCCCGAAAATCACCTCTATATTGTGATGAATATTACATCACATTATTGCTATTATCACAATATAAAATCACTGTACCGTAAAAAAGTATGTATTTTTGGTTAATCGTCTTGAGGAAGCTACAGCTCTTAAATTTATCTTTTATACTAAAATTATTTTATTATAACCATAATTATTGACAAAATATCGAACTTTCTTCTTAATACGGGGATTTTAGTGTGAGAATATTTTTCTTTAGGTCAATTGTCGTCATACGGATTGATTTTTACAAAAACTAGTCCAAGACAAGGGTAAAATTAGTTAAGATAATATTGACATAATAAAATAAAAGAATAATTCCAAGAAACTATCTTTTTCTTAACTTTAAAAAAGCTAATTAATCTTTTATATCAATAGTATGCATAACAATACAGGTTAGTCTAGAAATTATCTCCGGCACCCTGTAGGTTAAGGATTTAAAAGGAAAATTCGAGATGAGTCACCAGTAAAAAATTGGATGATGTAATAAAAGGTCTAGTTTTTCCAGAAAAACTTACCAGTCAACTTGTTGAATAAACAAGTGTCATCTTTTTAATATTTTTTACAAAAAAAAAAAAATAAAAATGAAAATAGTGAATGAATCGATGAAATTATTTTTAAGAACTAAAGTATTCATTTAATAAAATTACCTCGCCTATTTTCTGTAATTCAAAATAAGAATAGTAAAATAAAATAGCAATAAACAGCTCATTGCATCTGGGTCATTCTATGTCAAATCGACCAATAGTTGGAATCGACCCCTTTCGATTTAAATGAATTTTGGTCAGAAGTTTTCTTTTATCATATAACGAAGTTCTGCCAAAGGAAAAAAAATAAAAAAATTTTTTTCAAAAGATATGCAAACTCAAAATTGGCGATTTTTCCAGTTTTTTAATTTTGTTTTTGTAATATCTCGAACGCTAGTAGAGTCATTTGGGGTAAATGTGCGCAGTGGGTATATATATAAGCGTGCGCAAACCCATTCATTTGAGTCCCAAATACATGGGATTGCGCACTCTTACCCACTGCGCACATTTACCCCAAATGACTCTACTAGCGTTCGAGATATTACAAAAACAAAATTGAAAAACTGGAAAAATCGCGAAATTTTGAGTTTGCATATCTTTTGAAAAAAATTTTTTTATTTTTTTTTTTTGGCAGAACTTCGTTATATGATAAAAGAAAACTTCTGACAAAAATTCGTCCAAATCGAAAGGGGTCGATTCCAACTATTGGTCGATTTGACATGGAATGACCCATATGTATGTCAAAAATCGAGACAAAAATTTTTAGACACTTCGAATCACATCTGAAAGCATACATAAAAAAATTTTTGCTTTCAATGGCCTGTAGCCGTAAACAATTGAGTTATTACAACCTAAATACTTTTAATTATTATTTTTAATGGCTCAATTAAGTTTTTATTAGTAGCGAAGCATTGCACAGTTACCTGTTGATCGTATGATTAACTCAATCGTATAAAATAAAAACTTTACAGTGGTCATACTTGAAATTTTTCGTTAAAAATTTGATATTTAACCAAGTAATGCGTGTTAAAGATGTTATATTTCGTGAAAGTGTTGTTACTTAGTATTGCTGTTACAACTTACTTCATACCCGACGTAGAAACCTGTTTCCGAAAATGCCCTGACTATATAAATACTTTAAAAGGCAATGAAAATCGTGAAAGATTCATCACTTATTTGTCGGATTCATTAAAATTGCGGGATTTGGCGCTTATTGGCACGAGATATTCGGCATCATACATAACATATATTCCACGTTACAAGACACAAGATCGACCAATCGATTTGCAGCTGATTTCCGGTGTACGTGTGCTGGATAGTGCTGTTTGGTCTTCATCTGATGAATTCTACCTCTATAAGTGGGCCAAGTATTTGATGACCTTCGATGAATTTCTTGGACCGATAAATTCCTTCCTTACTGCTAATCCCGGAGAATTCGTGATAACACTGATACACGAAGAGCATAAACGGGGAGCTGATGTCACTAAAAGCAACTGCGAAATAGTTCGATCTTACTGTTCCTTGAGCAACGGACATCGAATTGTAACCAATTGGTCACTAGAGGACACTATCGGACAGCATCGTGGAAAAATTCTACTCGCTGGGTTGGATTCGTCATTTGACGATTGTGCGTTGAGCATTGCTAGTAACTGCCAAGTGCAAGACACGGAGACGTCAGTTGATAGTTCCTCGAAGATTGAAGACAAGTGGATTGACATCCAGAAATTTCACGACAGAAGTTATCGGAAAGACAGTGGACATTGTTTTGTTAATTTCATGGCTGATAAACCGGATACCAATACTTGGAAAATGGCGGTAAAAGGTGGCACTTCTACGAGAAATGGATGCGAAGCGCCGCTCAACGTCCGCATGGCTAGTTACTTCAGTAACCCTCATCGTGCGCTGATTATGGTCATGGCAGATTATGTCACCCAAAATTTAATTGATAGTATTTTAAGTTCTAATTTTAAAGGTGATACATTTTATACTATGTATGTAAATAATTCAGACGTTATTAAAATATCTTTCACGGTTTTTCCATTAAGTAAATACTTTTTGATGGTTAAAGAGTAGATTATTATTGACTTAATCTGTCACTTTATAGTCTAAAATTACGCAAAAATATCTACACACCCAATATTAAAAAATTATTAGTCTCAGCAACAATATTGCCCCTAATTGATTATTGCTCTATAGTTTTGTCAAATTCTACCTATGATAACGACCTGAAACTTCAACGGTCTTTAAATTCAGCTATCCGATTCATTTTTAATCTAAAGCGTGACGAACACATCACACCTTACAGACGTAAACTGGGCTGGCTCACTGTAAAAAGTCGTCGTATTTACTATCTGTCATGCTATTTTTATAAATTGTTAGATATAGGAAAACCTTGTTATTTGCGTGAACTATTCATAGAGGATCCTAATTTACGAAGATCTGAAAGACTTGCAGCGAAAAGAAATAATATTAGTTTCGTAATGCCTTTTTTTTCGACCACACAATATGAATCGCAATTTATTGTAACTGCTATTCGATTGTGGGAGG
Source organism: Cotesia congregata (assembly GCA_905319865.3). Taxonomy (NCBI): domain Eukaryota; kingdom Metazoa; phylum Arthropoda; class Insecta; order Hymenoptera; family Braconidae; genus Cotesia; species Cotesia congregata. The sequence goes on from CAJNRD030001116.1 coordinate 2,340,444, forward strand.
AATTGCCAGCAACCATAATAGAGTCAACTAGTCTAGAGAGCTTTAAAAATAAAATATTTGATCATTTATTTAACCTGGACATTTAATTATAGTTGTTTTGTTTATTGTTTTTATTAGCTAAATCGATAAATCTCTGTCATATTTCTTAATATCCGCAAAATCAAAAATCAAAATTGTTGTATTTTTTCTTTTTTAATATTCTTGTTATTTATAAATTATATTATTCTTCTTTTGTAAATTTAATTTAACTAGTTTTAATTATATTAAATTTATTTTTAATTATATTTGTATATATTAAGAATTTCTTGTAATCTTCTTGTATTTATATGTAAAAATTGCCATCTGGTACTAACTTTGGCATAAATAAAGTATTCTATCTATCTATCTATCTATCACTTTAATGACAACATGTAATTGTATTACTGCACGTGCGTTGGAACAGACCCTGCACACGCCTAATGGAACTTCTGATTTCAATACTTTATGTATTTCTTATTATATTTGAACGCTACGTATATTTAATGTACTGTACAATCATTTATTTTCATTAACTTTGCATAAAAAATAAAATTTCACAGTAAGTAATTTATGTTGATAATGTTTTCGTTTTTCTAATTTTTCCAGGAAAAAGTATTTCTATGAAATTTCGATCACTAAATATCCAAAAATAAGTATGTAAAGAAATATTTCTTCACTTCCCAAGATGAAAATCAATTATGTTTGAAATTTCCAAGTTATTGTTTTCCATCCCTATTCTTGAAAATGTAAAAAAAATGGTCTTGTTTATTACCTCTCTTTGACTTGTTATCACGCGCAGCCCGCTTCGCGTTCCGTCCCTTCTCCTTTATTCTAGACTATGAGGCTTCTACTTTGATACCCCACTCCTTGCTTCTCTTTTATTGGTCCGCGAGCTTCGATTTTTCCCTCTCCCGTTATTCTTCCACTTCGCTGTAATCTTAATTCGTACTTGGTTTCGTTATCTTGGCGTGACCTTGGATTCTCTTAGCGTGTTTGGCTTGAGTGCTTACTGTTTGACGTCTTTAGCGTGCCAATACTCGTTTTTCGGACACTTTACTCACTATTTTTTGTGCGTGCGCTCTTTATGTATCTTGGATATCCATCAAGATTTTTTAGTAAAAATAATTTTAATTCCAACTTAGAAGGTAAATTAAATTAGATAAATAAAATTTTAAAGCCAACGGTCTTGATATTATTAAAATCTGACACAAAGTCTAATTTTTTACCTTGAAAGTGTAAAAAAGTTGTATTTATGAGCTTCTTCATTGGCAAATCCTCCGACCGTTTTGACCTCAAATACGGATCTGAAAATTTCAGGGCTAGCCCGCAAGGTCAACTATTCTTCAAATTTTTTTTCAGTATAATAACACAAAAATTATCTCCAAAATAAATATTTTAATTTTACCGGAATTACATACCAAGAACTGAAAATTTTTTCATATTTACATTTTAAAAATTTAAATGTATCTACGTCATAGAACATGAAAAATATTTCCATAAAATTTTTATCATCACGCTCCTCGGGTAAAAAATATGAATTTTTTTTTTAGTGTAAGCTTATAAAAAATTTTAGCGTCTTTGATTGCCTTCAGTCGTGAACGTTTTATTTTTTTTTTTTTTTCAATTTAAATACTTTTTTAGTATTATGTTTTACGAATAGCTCAATTAAATTCCTATTTGACGAAAAACGATGTAGTGTTTCAAGATTATCTTATGACTAATATGATAGTATGGAAATAAAACTTTGTGTTAGGCCGCACTTAGTGAATTTCTTCTTTAAGAACGTTGCAATATATAACGACATAGTGCGTATTGAAAATGGCGTTACACTTTGTAAAAAAGTTGTTAATTAGTATTGTTGTTACAACCTACTTAATATCAGACGTCGAAGCATGTATTGGTGTAAAATGTCCGGACTACATAAGTAAATACAAAAAAAATGTACCTCGTAAAAGAGTCATTAGTCATTTATCGGATTCATTGGAATTGCGCAAATTGGCACTTATTGGCACAAGATATTCAGCATCACACGTAACGGGTATTCCACGTTATAAAACGCAAAAGCTGACGATCTCACAGCAGCTTATTTTCGGTGTACGTGTGCTGGATAGTGCTATTTGGTCTTCATCTAACATATTCTACCTCTATAAGTGGGCCAAGTATTTGATGACCTTCGATGAATTTCTTGGACCGATAAATTCCTTCCTTACTGCTAATCCCGGAGAATTCGTGATAACACTGATACACGAAGAGCATAAACGGGGATCTGATGTCACTAAAAGCAACTGCGAAATAGTTCGATCTTACTGTTCCTTGAGCAACGGACATCGAATTGTTACCAATTGGTCACTAGAGGACACTATCGAACAGCATCGTGGAAAAATTCTACTCGCTGGGTTGGATTCGTCATTTGACGATTGTGCGTTGAGCATTGCTAGTAACGGCCAAGTACAAAACACGGAGACGTCAGTTGATAGTTCCTCGAAGATTGAAGACAAGTGGATTGACATCCAGAAATTTCACGACAGAAGTTATCGGAAAGACAGTGGACATTGTTTTGTTAATTTTATGGCTGATAAAGCGGATACCAATACTTGGAAAATGGCGGTAAAAGGTGGCACTTCTACGAGAAATGGATGTGAAGCGCCGCTCAACGTCCGCATGGCTAGTTACTTCAGTAACCCTCATCGTGCGCTGATTATGGTCATGGCAGATTATGTCACTCAAGATTTCATTGATAGTATTTTAGGTACTAATTTTGAAGGTGATTCATTTTACACCAACTATACTGATGATTTGTAGTGAATTATATGAATATCCATCGCTCTTATAATGCATTAATAATTTCTTTGAATAAAATATTAATTTGTTCTTAACTGAACCATTTTGCGCAGATGAATTACTCATCTAATTGTAATATTGACGACAAAATGTAATTGGTATAGATTTTGACTTTAGATTTTTATCCTCGGTCAAAAATTTTAAAAACTAATTTTTAAGTATTATATTAATATTAATATTTAATATTTAATAAAGTACTTACAATTATCGATACCTTGACCACCACGCTGACAATCTTTGTTGAACAATCTGATTCCTGCAACAATGCTCATTAATTCAACCAGTTGTTTGTTTTTAGCCTTTCGCGAATATGTTACAAAATTGGTAACTTCTGAAGGTAAGTAAACAGTTTGTAACGCCATGGCAGCTTCTCTGAAACAATAATCAATAATTTAACGTTAATTAATAATAATAAAAATGATAACATAGACGAAAAATTTGGAAAATCCAAAAGTGCACGCCTCATAATCTTATTTTCCATAATAAAATTGATTAAAATAAAATACAAATACTTTTAAATCTTTCGCGCCATTGCTCACTCAGAAAAGAAAAGGTACTGCGCATGTATTGTAAACGAACCCTATTTACATAGATATAGATATGAAAACGATTAGTGGATTTTTAGTTTATTGCTAATTATAAATAAACTACATGGAATTAGACCGTGATTTTTGAAAGGACTTAGTTTTAAATCATACTGAAGCGTATAAAAAATGAATGGACTTGATCAATTAAGTTTTTCGACAGTTATCGTGACCACGCCAGTTTCCATACATACATTTAACAGCCGGACGTCAACAGAATAATTTTTTTAAACATGTTTTTTATTTATTTAAAAAGCCAAATGTCCCCTAGCGGTTTTATAAATGCCGAAAAAATGTCGCAGTTATACAGTATTAATGCGGTATTGTTTCAGCATTTTTTCGGTTGTTTTGGTCAGTTTTTTTATCGAAATATTACGGAACATTTACCGTAAAAATGCGAAATATTTACGCTAAAAATGCGGCATATTTGTGGTAATAAGGCGGTAAAATGACTGTATTAAAACCATATTTAAAAAATGGTGTAAAATTAAATAAAGCTCAAACTGGGATTCAAACTCAGAACCTCCCGAGGACAAGTCGGCTACTCTACCATTTGAGCTACCCGGCCTGTACCATATTTTTTTTTTTGCTTATTCTATATACATTAAGCCATACCGTCCATCTTACGATAAGCATATTTAAAATTAAATAATATAATTATATATGTGAAACAATGTAACTTTTCGATTTTAGAAAATTTGCAATTTTCTAAGTGAGAAATTAAAAATTGAAATTGAAATTAGAATATATTTATTTAACATATGTATTCTTTAATATTCATTACCGCTAAATACCTAATTAAAAAATAATATTCTACATAGTATTTATTCAAAAACAGTATTTGTTTTTGCAAAGTAGCAATGGAGAATAAAAAGCAAAATTGGAAATTTTTCATTTTATTCATTTCTAACATAGAAGTGAACTAAAAATAAAACCAAATTTTTAATAATTTTCCATTATGTCAGAAAATATTCGGCAAAATTACTGTATTATTACGGTAATTATTTAGAATTTTTATGGGTAAAATTTGGGCATTAATGCGGTAATTCTATAGTATATTTTTTGTAACTGTACAGCATAAGTGCAGTATATATAGTGGATATTTACAGTATAAAAACTGGCCAAAACAACTATAGTTTAACCGCATTATTACGGTAAATATACGGCATGAGCATAAATGCCAGAAATTACGGTATTTTTACGGCATTCTCAAAACCGCGAGGGTCTTTCAAAAATCTCATAAGTGTTGTAACTAGTGTTTTTCCATTACATTTATATGTAAATATTATTTTACAAATGCGATAGAAAATAAATAGAGACAATTTTTGTTTAAGAAATCGCTTGATTTTTGTAAGGCGAGAGTAGAGCACAACCTCATCCGCAGTCGAATAAATAAACTAATTATATTTGATTTATAGCCTTAATGTTTTAAATATAAGAAATAAATACTTCAAGACAGGCGGTGTCATTGAATTTCCAAGGCCGCTCATCATTGTAATGACGATTAAAATTTTTTGATAAATTTTCTCGATATCTCGGTCAGCAGCAACACGAGAAATTTCACAAATTTCACTTATTAATGGGCATAATTTTTTTTCTAGTCGTTGTCGGCATTTTCTTATTACATCACCTGGAAATAAATCTTCAAGTAATTATAAATTTTTTTAAAAATTTTTCATAACCTTCTTTATAATAAAGAATTTTATTATATGCGACTTAATTATTCAAAATTAATTGAAAAAAAATATATACTTTTATTCAAATAATAACGCGCAAAATTTAACTGCATTTTCAAAGTTATCAAACTTGGATTTTTCTCCAGTAATTTATTAATAATAACACTGATTTTTTTGTTCATGTCTTCATTCAGATTATAATGTGGATTCAACTGATGCAAGTTAGCCTAAAACAGTCAAGCAATAAATTACTTCTAACATAATATTCAGGAGGTTAGCAAACTCTTTTTTTTTTTTTAATACTTACAAAAAATAGAACAAATTCTTTGGTGACAACAACATTTTTGTCGCGACAACCGTCGATGATTATATTTATAATATTTTTCTTAGCGAAAGTAACTGACTCATTCATACTCACAGATATATTGCACTAAAAAAAGTAAAGCTTACATGGGAAGCATTCTGAATGTTTGATCGATTTCTCTTGATTATGCTCAGTAAGAAATCTATTCTAAAAAAATCCGAAGACACGATAGTGTCTCGCGCCAAGTACACGTCCAACATATGGCGTGAGACAACGTGTCTTTATTCTCTAATCATATGTCAACATAACCTCTTTACATATTTAGCTCTATATTTTTTATTATTACTAAGACACTAACACTTTACACCATTGTTAATAAGTTTCTTTTTACCAATTATACATATATTACAAAAAAATGTTGGGTCTTAACAATTATTTAACTAATCGCGAGTTTGAAAATTTTTACTTGCGCCTGTTTTCGATTCTACGAGAGATTTTACAAATTTAGGGCGAATTTTATTATTTCAAAGTTGGCACTACTTAACTCTGTTATTCTACCATCTAAATAGCTAGTATACTAAATACTGAACTTAGCGCCCATAAGTAGTTGGTCTTTAGTTTAGAATTCCAATATACGACAGTAGGTGGAGCCACAAAACCATTACCACTGTATTTTAGAAGCACATTGGTCAGTCACGCAAATCATTTAAAGTAAAAATATTGTAATAACTTCGTTTGTAATTAAATTATTACAAAAATCCATGAATAATGAATTAGCTGCATAACTTAAAAAGTACATATTTGGAATTTAAAAATGCAGATAAAATATTTGATTATATCCCCTAATATATTCTTTACAAAAAAAAGAGATATCCCACAAAAAAACAGTTTCACTGTAAACCGTCACGCCAAGTACACGTCCAACTATTGTTACAAACCTCGATAATTCAATTTTTACAAAAAAATTATTAAATCGAAAAAAAAAAATCCAAGTACAAAAAATTTTGTAAATTAAAAAAACGCTAAAGACAGTAAATATAAAGGAAAAAAATTGAATGTACTTGGTGTGCATTATAATTGAAACTTGGTGTGCATTATAATCGAATGATGCATACTAAGGACATTTAATTTTTTTCCTTAATATTTACTGTCTTTAACGTTTTTTTTAATCTACAAAATTTTTTGTACTTGGATTTTTTTTTTTCGATTTAATAATTTTTTGTAAAAATTGAATTATCAAGGTTTGTAACAATAGTTGGACGTGTACTTGGCGCGACGGTTTACAGTGAAACTGTTTTTTGTGGGATATTCTTTTTACAAGTATACCGAAGCAATTTAATTTTCATTTTAATTTTAATAAATAAAAAAGTTAAAAGAAAATTTATCGGGTTTTTTTATTCTAAACAACTAAAAATAAGAATAATTTTCTTTACAAACTCATTGATCCTTAAAGTATAATTCATGTTTGAATAATATAATATTTGAAGGATTAAATAATCGTTGCTTGTAAAGAAAAGTTATTCTCATAAAAAATTTAAGAAGTTACAATGGAGAAAAAAAAATAAATAAAATTTATGCAATTGACTCGATAATAATTACTATAAAACTAATTAATAAAAAAAATTTACTCTAATAAAAATATTTAAATAAATCTACTTTAAAAAAATTTTTAACATGAAGAGTTACCTCGGAAAAACTGGTCTACCTCAATCGTAGCCTCCCTCTGAGCTATGAACATCTGGGACCTGACATTTTCGGCGACTTTTCTTCTTCTTTCTTGTTGAGCAGCTTCCTTCATTTTTCCAATCTTTTTCTTCTTCTGCTCATCAGCGTCTGCCAAGTCAAGGAGCTTCATAATTTCTAAGACAGAAGTTTTATTCGGCTCAATGACTTTTGGCTGGTAAGCAATCCTCCTCGTCTTGGTAGGCGGAACATATTCTCCAATGTCTGAAAGAAGATTATGTTCCGTTATCTTCCTCTTCTCTTCTTTTCTTGGCACCGTCAGATCCTTTACGGCAGAAGCTTGAAGTTGGGGTCCCCTGATAACTCTTCTAAATACCGCATTGATGGCCTTCTTCTTCGTAAGCGATGTTACAAGTGATGTTACAATCTTTCTTCTTCGTAAGTGATTGATAAAATTATCAATAGTAATTTCAATATAGTATGAAAAATGTATATATATTTTGAGAAATTCTTATAATATTCAAATTAATGAACACTTGCTTTTTACTTTTTTATACTAATTAAAAACAATTTTTTTTTTTCATGACTTTCAATACATTGACGTTCGGTTATTGTGTTATACACGGGTATTTATAGTCGCATGGTTATTTTGTCTACAGTCATTTTATCCGCAGTTATTTTGCCGGCCGCGGTTATTTTGTCTCCGGTTATGGAGTCAATTGATTATGACAAGGCTTGTAGCATTCGAACAAGGTTTTTAACAGGAAAAGATTATTTCTCACCTACCAAACGATCTGACGTAAAATTGTGAAGGACTATTGAACAGGCACTTTTTTTGAATTTACTAAATTTAAATATTTTACGAACTAATGGCTCGATTTCAACGAAGTTGGTGGCGTTTAAGATAGTTTTTTCAGCATTTATATTTGTTTTTTATACATCAAAGATGATCTAAACAAAAGTTTCGGATTCATGTAAAAAATCTAAAGGTTATAAAATTCTTTCGAATGCCACCAACCGCGTTTCAGACGGCCAAGCCGTACAAAAGATAAGGAGTTTACACCCACACACATACACATACCGAGGTAGAAAAATATGATAACGTGTCATAATGATTTGCGCATATAATGTACTTTTTTTCTCGATATTATGAAAGCTAAAATTATTAGAAATCTAAAATTTATTTAAATAAAAGGTTTTCTGCCCTCCGGCCGGAAAGTGGCAACTTTCTGGCCGCTGCGCTAAATAAAGTTGTCACATTCCGGCTACGTCGAGCAGAAAAATAGTATACACACCTTGGCCAGTAAAAAGTAAAGCCTCAGACCACATGTTTGTCAACCTCGGCTTCGCCTCGGCCAACAATTACATGTGGTCTGAGACTTTTCTTATTTTACTGGCCTAGGTATATAATCTACTAATCTTTGTAAAGTGATCATAGGTCATGATTTAATGATGATGATGTTAAGTTAATGATGATGATGTAGATGATGACGATGATGATAGCGTGATGATGAATGTTATAGCTTGAGTCATAACGTTAATTACGATAATTAATTTATTTTAGTATCCTACTAGTTTCAACCCTACACGGAAAAAAGAAAACTCGAAAAATTACAGTATATAATGCAACGTAGCGCTTCGTGATGAAAACTATGGAAAAATTACAGTTTCTAATGTAATTATTACAGATTTTGTCAGAATTACATTGTAGAATGTAATATTTACATTGAAAGCTTTGAATATTAAATTAAAAAAATTGAATTCAGAAAAATATTATTTCAAACTGTAATTTTTCTAGTTTTGATTACGACGAGTTTTCTTTTTTCCGTGTAATAGTTAAGCTATTAATAATGTATATATTGTATATTGTTGCGGATAAAGTGGTCGAAGGATTCAATGGCACGGATATAATGTTGCAGATATAATGTCGCGGATATAGTGAAGTAGAACCAACCGGTGAGGTTAGCGGAGTGGTCAAAGGTGCACGGTCTACAGACCACTCGATCTGATCCACCAGCCAGGTGTGGGTTCTACTCTTAGCATTTCATGTCTGGGGCTCCCGTACTCGTTGAGAACAATTTCTAAGCTCCTTCTACGACGCACTAGGTAAAAAAATCCGCTTGCGTTCAACTCCTAGTCATTTGATATAGATTAAAAATTAATTTCTTTAAAAATAGCTAAATATTCCCCAAGAAATTTTCAGATTTTCAGATCTTCCGCGAAGTCTGTAGCATAATTAGTTTCCGAGAAATCGGTCTTCAAATCAAAATTAATTTTTTGGCTATAAAAAAATCGAATTGTTGAGATAAACAATCAATCAAAAGCTTAAAATGTTCATTTTAGTCTCAAAAATTTATTAAAAAAAAAAAAATCCAGGAAAAGAATATTTTTCAACTTAAAACATCAGCAAACAGGACTGACAGCCACGAGGACCAATGGTTAGATCCAGCAGACAACGAGAATTTTTACATCAGATTATAAATTCCTCAATTATATGTCTTGTCCAAATATTAATGAGACTTAATTAAAAATAAAGAAAAAAATATTTTTTGTGTCAAATTTTCTGGGGAAAAAATGGTTATAAATATTTATATATAAAAATTTTTTTTTCGGGTCTATTGATATTGAATATTTAATAAAGTACTTACAAATATCAATATTGGTCTCAAAAATATAGACGCGCCAAAAACCAAAGCCAGGAGTACGAAGAGAAAGAATAACGGGAGAGGAAAAAATCGGAGCTCGCGGACTAACAGGAGAGAGACTGGTAGTGGGGTATTGAAGCGACGCCTAATAGGCTGGATAGAACAGTCGAGAACAGGACGGAGCTTAAAGCTAAGTTGAAGTAAAGTCAAGGCCTTCAACGACCGATATTTCAAGTTTCAAGTCAACAGTCAAGAGTATACCACTGCAGCACTCTAGTCAATGCTTACGTCGCTAGAGGATTCATCAAGTTGAAAATCAAGAGTATACCACTGCGGCAGAGCCCACTCAAGACGTACGTCGCTAGAGATTTAATCAAGTCGACAAGCCTGAGTGTGCGACGAACTATTTATCGCCATTGTTATATGTAATTCTGACGATTATAATTTATAGCATTATTCATCTTCTTCAACTTGCTCTAAGCAAGATCAATCACTATAGTAATTGTAAACTTGATTTCATTTTTTTAAGTTATTTAATTGAAGAGAAATTTTGTTTCTGAAAAATATTTATTTTAAAGACAAACGATTCTGGTAAAGAGTTTTCCATTTTTAATTCTTTGCTAGATTATTGTTTATTTCTAAACGTTTTTTAGTAGATTTAATAAAAATCTAACTATTGCCGTCGTCTTCGTGGCAGGTGAGTAGTTTGGAAATGATAGAATTTTGAAATCGTAAACTTAAAAATCGTAAAAATTGTTGTTTTTACCACTTTAACTTAATATATTACATATGTAAGTACTGAATTTGACAAGATATCGAAATTCAGTGGATTGCATCGTAAAGCTTTTCATTAAGCTTCAATTTTCACACCTTGGTAGTGGTAATAGTTTCAATATTACTCCTTTTAGAGTTCGTTCAAAGAAGCAGTTTAACTGTTGCAGCCGTTTTAGAATTTTTTGTTATATTATAGTATAAACATGATGAAGATTTAAATTAATTATTGATTTTTCTTTTAATCGATGAATTAAGTTATGTATCATTATTAATATTACATTATAAAAAATAAATTTTCATTATTTGAGAAATCTATACTTCCATTTCGGGTGCCGAATGACCTTTTTAATTTTATTTTTGGTTTATTTTTTATTTAATTCCGTAGTTATTGTAAGTGTACTAAATACCAGATGATTTAATTGCTTTTTTTAAAGAATTTTAAAAGTGAATTCATGATTTTTCAAAAATAAGAATAATTTTCTTTACAAACTCATTGATCCTTAAAGTATAATTCTACTCCATGTTTGATTAATCTTTGAAGGATTAAATAATCATTGCTTGTAAAGAAAAGTTATTCTCATAAGGAATTACGAAGGTTATGATTTAAAAAAAAAAGAAATTAACAAAAAAAAATTATGAAATTGACTCGATAATTACTATAAAACTAATTAATAAAAAAGATCTACTCTAATGAAAATATTTAAATAAATCTACTTTGAAAAAAATTTTTAACGTGAAAGTTTACCTTGGAAGAACTGGTCTACCTCAATCATAGCCTCCCTCTGTGCTATGAACATCTGGTTTCTATAATTTTCGGCGACTTTTCTTCTTCTTTCTTCTTGAGCAGCTTCCTTCATTTTTCCAATCTTTTTCTTCTTCTGCTCATCAGCGTCTGCCAAGTCAAGGAGCTTCATAATTTCTAAGACAGAAGTTTTATTCGGCTCAATGACTTTTGGCTGGTGAGCCATCCTTCTCTTCTTCGTTGGCGGAGCATAATCTCCAATGTCTGAATGAAGACTATGTTCCGCTATCTTCCTTTTCTCTTCTTCGCTTGGCACCGTCCGATCCTTTACGGCAGAAACTTGGAGTTGGGGTCCCTTGATGACTCTCCTGAATAGTGCAGTGATAGCCTTCTTCTTCATAGGTGACTTTGAGTCCAAGATTTTCTCGTTTGAAAGTTTTGCTTTCGTCGAACTCATCTTGACTTTATTTCTTATTTATTATCAGCGCACTGAACGATCTAACCACTTCACCTAGCTCGCAATAATTAAACTATGTAACTACACTAATTGAAGGTATTTAAATTTTCTTATGACTGCAGTAAGTGGAGGGGATTGAATGGCTGCAAGTCATTGGTCCCAAAAATATAGACGCTTGCTAGTAGGAAAGAGACAAAGAGTGGGGTATTGAAGCAGAAGCCTAATAGGCCGGATAGAATAGAAGGGAAAGGGACGAAGCTCGAAGCTAAGTTGCACAGTTGTAGTCCATTCAAGGCCTTCAACGACCGATATTTTAAGTATCAAGTCAACTGCCAAGAGCATACCACTGCAGCAATCCAGTCAAGCTTTACGTCGCTAGAGATTTCTAGTCAACAAGCTCAAGAATATCGTTGCGTTAGAGTCTAGTTAAGGAAGAACACCACTGTGTTGAAATATTTCGATTTTACATATTTTTTTAGCCGGCTTAAAACAAAAAAAAAACATCAAAAATAATAAGAAAATTTTCAATTAGTCGGCATTTGTTTGAAAATTAAAATTTTCGAAATTCCGTACGTTTAACGATAACTACATCCTAACTGATTAAAAAGCAATTTGGATTTTTATTTCCGATGATCCGTTTTTGAGTTATCAATGCGACCATAGAGGGGGAAATTATTTCTAGTGCTCTACGAGATTGTTAATAACTTTGTAATTATTAAATATTTTTAATAAACGTACATATTTTATAGAAGAAATGATAATCATTCATAACAATATTGGTCTTACACATATAGACATGCAAAAAAAAACGAAGCCAGGAGTTCATAGAGAAAAAATAATGGGATGGGAAAAATCGGAGCTCCCGTGGTAATAGAAGAGAAATAGGAATGGTGACATTGAAGCGGAAGCCTAATACGCTGGATAGAATAGATGAGAACAGGACGGAGGTTAAAGCTAAGTTGAAGTACAGTCAAGGCCTTGAAGGACCGATGTTTCACGTTTCAAGTCGACAGTCAACGAAATATTCAACGAAATTTTCGATGAATTACTCGTCTATGATTATAGTTATAATGCTTTTCTTAGCGAAAATAACTGATTCATTAACACTTACAGATACATTGCATTAAAAAGATTCAAGCTGACATGGGAAATGTACTAAATATTTGATCGACTTCTTTTAGTTAAGCTCAGTAACAGTTCTATTTAAAATAAATTTTTTTTCACAAGTACATTCAAGCAATTTTTAAAAATTTTAATTTTAATAAATAAAAAAGTTAAAAAAATATATATTTATCGAGCTTTTTTTTTATATCAAACAATAAACAATAAGAGTAATTTTCTTCACAAACTCATTGATTCATCAAGTATAATTCAACTTCATGTTTGAACAATCTTCAAAGGAATAAATTATCATTGCTTGTAAAGAAAAGTTATTCTCATTAAAAATTACGAAAGTTACTAGTAAAAAAAAAAAAATACGTAATTGATTCGATAATTATATTATAAAACTAATTGTTAAAAATGATCAACTCTATTAAATATTTTTGAATAAAACTACTAAAAGAAATTTTTAACATGAAGAGTTACCTCGGAAAAACTGATCCACCTTAATCATAATCAGAAGAAATAGTTAAATATAATGATACGTTTCACTTATAGAATCACTTGTTAAATTAAAAAAAAATTATGATTTCTCTGTTTTGCTCGATTTTTTAGTTCATTTCATGGTGAATTTTCATCAATTATTGTATTAAATGATGAAAAAAATGAATAGATTTTTAATTTGAATATTAAAAGGTCGCTCGAAAAAATCTAAAGTAATGCACTAATAAATTGAAAAAAAATTATGAGCGACCTTACGAGATTGAAATTTTGAACCGAAACTGTCAGAAAATCATTTTTTTTAGAAAGAAAAAAAAATTTAATTTTTGACGAATTTGGAAATTGAAAAAAATTGTCAAATTTTCTAAAATAAAAAAAAAATTTTTTTTTCAATTAAATAAAAAAAAATCGCCCCTACCTAGGATGAGCGGGAATAGTTGATTGATAAATTGATTTAAGTTTTTTTTGATAAAAAAAAAATAAAAAAAAAGTGACCAACTTTGAAAAAATAACGATTTAAATCGTTGAGCAAATTTGCCCAAAAAAACCGATTATTTTATAGAATTATAACATAAACGTTAAAATATAAGTAAAATATTAAAAATTTAGTCGTTTAAGTGTTTAAATCAAACAATAAAATAATCGGAGCTCGCGAGAATAATCGGAGCTTGCGAGAACCAATCAAAACTCAAGGAAAAATCGAAGCTTGCGAGGACCAATAAGATAGCTGATACAGTCCCCACACAGTCAGCAACGGCAAGCACGAGTAGTGGGAGAAGTCCCGCGCATCTTCCCCTCCTACCAAACTCAACGGGTTAAAAGACGGCGCACTGCCGTGGAACTACAGAATTAATTAATAACGACATCTTAATACCAGAACAATTCGGCTTTAGACCTAAACATTTTACTACACAACAATTAGTCAGACTAACTGACCATATCAGTATTGAATTTAATAAAAATAGAAGCACCGCTTTACTTTTGTGAGACATTGAAAAAGCTTTTGACACCGTCTGGAGAAAAGCACTAATCTATAAACTAAACATATTAAACGTACCTCTGTACATGATCAAATGGATGGATAGCTTTCAAAAAAATCGAAGATTTTCTGTAGCACTTAGAGATGGCCGTAGTTCTACGAGAAATATGTGCCGCAGGAATTCCTCAGGGCTCGATCTTAGGACCTATCCTATTTCTCATATACATCAATGACATCCCTAAATATCAAAAATCAAATTTAGCTCTATTCGCAGATGATACCGCAATCTATACATCATCATTTAGTAAAGATATGGCTCTTAAATACCTGCAAAATCACATATATCTACTTGAGAATTATTATGCTAAATGGAAAATAAGCTCAGAGAACTCAAAATAACACATAAATTGTATTTTTGAGCTCGGATAGCTCAAAACATCATTAGTGCAATTTCAAGCACCTAGGTATGAAATTAGCGGGAAGTTACACGGATGGCTTTCAGGGTCTACCGTTTTTCGAATTTTTTTTTGTGTATTTTTTCGAATAGTTCATTCAAAAACAAAAAATTAAAAAAAAACGGTACCCAAAGGTCAATATCAAAAAAAGTTATGGCTATTTGAAAATAAAAAAGTCATTTTTTTGAAAAATTCATAACTTTTTTGGGTTGGACAAAAAAATTTGAAAAAATTCTCAAAAATGTTTTTCAAAGGGTAGCAAAGAATGATAAAGTTTCAGCTAAATCTAAAGAGGTCGATTTGGCATGGAATACCCCATATATATATATATGAAAAATTGATGTGGGTACTTAAATGAAAGGTCTTCATGAGTGT
>CAJNRD030001116.1:2376274-2398675 GCA_905319865.3 Cotesia congregata
ATTTATTGGGTTTCTTCGGTCAATAATTGGTGATTTTAGTATTTCAAGATTCAAATAACAAAATTAATATAATTTTGTTAATTTTTATTATAAATAGTTATTAATTATTATTGATTAAGTATTTAACTTTAATAAAATCCATGACAAATTGTTTTTAGTAGGTTAATAGATTTTTTATAGCTTAGTACAGAAAAAGAAAACCTTAATCGGTCAATAATGCATTTACCCTAATTTTTTTCAATTAAAAAATTATAAAAATTTTCTGATACCGGCTAATTTCAATGTCATTAAAGTTAGCAGTCACTTGACCACTTAAATTTTTTTTAACAAATAAATTTGTTCAGAAAAATAATAAAAAAAAATTATAACACTAAAGTTAGCCGATGTTTTTAATTTTTTTTTTTTTAATTATTAAATTAGAATAAAAAATATTTTTAAAAATTGCACTTAGAGTTTTTCAAGTTTTTTACAAATGAAAATTTTTTTTTATTTTGCAATAATTTTTTTAATAAAAAAAAATTCTTAAAATTTTTAAATCTCGGCTAACTTAAAATTTTCATAAAAAATTGCATTTAACATGTAGCTGTTAAAATTTTGACCAGTCAATTTCTTTTTCTAATTTTTTTTGCAATAATTTATTATTTATCACCAAAATTATTTAAATTACTAAATATCTACTAAATTAATTTTCACCTAAATTAATGTTCATTTTTTATGAAACTGAAGTTAGCTGACATTTTTAATGTTTTGATTTGTTCTTTAATACTTAAATTAGAACAAAAAAATATTTTTAAAAAATTGCACTTATAGTTTTTAAAATTTTTTACAAGTGAAATTTTTTTTTTATTTTTTTTGTAATCATTTTTTCAATAAAAAAAGTTCTACAAATTTTTAAATGTCGGCTAACTTAATTTTCATTCATTTTTTTAATTTATTTAAAAAAAAAAAAAAAAAAAACTAAAAATTTATTTAATGACTAATTAATTGCCTATTGTTGGTAATAATTCCATTGAAATTCATATCTATAGGCATCCAACACACAACATACGACTTAGCCATTAAATGTTGACATTTAAAAATGGCGGCGTCCACAGGAGAATCAGTGGATGACCGAAATAATTATAAAATATGTATAATTGGTGGTGGCATGGCTGGTCTATCAGCAGCAAATCACTTGTTAAAAAATAACTTCAATGATTTTGTAATTGTTGAAGCGCGGAATCGCATCGGTGGACGGATCTGTTCGACAAAAATAGGTAACCTAACTTAATAACTCACTCATGTTTTTAAAAAAAATTTTCTGTACCCTAATCTTGAATAATTATTACTTATAAAAGATAAAAAAGAATTTTTAAAAATTATTTCTTCCCTGTTTAGGTGAAGACAATATCGAATTAGGCGCAAACTGGATCCACGGAGTGCTGGGCAACCCAATATTCGAGCTAGCGATGGCAAACGGCTTGATAAACATAATAAACTGTCCAAAGCCGCATAAAGTAGTAGCAGCGATGGAAGACGGGAAGCAATTGCCGTTTCCAATTCTCCAGGAAATTTATGAAGCATATGTGTGTTTTTTACGACGCTGTGGTGAATATTTTTTAAGTGCTTACATGCCACCAGAAGGCATCAACAGTGTTGGCGAGCACATTAAATTAGAGTCTACGTTGTATTTGTCGTCGCTACCTGAAGATCAGCGTAAAACGCGGCAATTGTTGTTCGATTGTTTGTTGAAACGTGAGACTTGTATTACTGGCTGTGATAGTATGGATCAGGTTGACCTGTTGGAGATGGGCAGCTACGCTGAGTTGCAAGGAGGTAACATCAGTTTACCTGGTGGTTACAGCAGCATATTGGAACCTGTTACCAAACACATTCCTAAGGATAAAATTTTATTGGGACATCCTGTTACTGAAATAAGGTTCATTTTTTAAATATTTTGTTATTAATCCAAAAATATTTATAGAAAAAAAAATTTACTTGATTCGAAAGAAAAAGTTTGGAATCAAAAAAATTATTTTTAATAGCTTATCTTAATTTAAGTAAAAAAATATGAGATGATACACGGAAAGAACAAGACGACACTGGATACCATCTCAGATTATACTCAGTGACATCTGAGGCGAAAAAAAATTTCAGGTGGTAGCTAGTATAATCCAGATTATACTGGATAATATCTGGATTATACTCATTGTAATCTGGATTACACTTATTGTTATCTGGATTATACTAGCTACTATCTGAAAAAAAATTTCACTCTGTATAATCTGGGATTATATCCAGTATAATCTTGTTTTTTCCGTGTAGGTATAATATTAATAATAATCTTTGTTTCTTATAACAAGTTACAAGCTTTATTGCAACTATATACAGAGTTTAGAATAGTTGGCACTGATTTAATTTACAAATTTATCTGCTTACTTAATTTTTCAATTTAATTAAGAACAAACTTGGTATCAAAAACTGAAATAAAATAATAGTAAAAAAAAATAGAAATAGATAAATAAAAAATTTTATTGACTCTGTAACCTAAGCTCCCTCAAAGCCATTAGTATTCAAGATACATTGGTTTACATAGGTTTGCATTTGTATATAATATAACACAGTACAAGATTACTTAATTAATTAAAGGCTTACAATTAAATTCAATTTTAAATGTAATGAAATCCAAATAGATCATTTAATACAAACAAATAATTTCATTTAAAGTCATAATAATTCAACATGAAAAAATATTTAAATGAGATCAAAAATAAAGATTGCAATTGTTAGTTGTCATGTTTAAAAATACTAAAAAGGAACCAAGAAAAATAGTCAAATTAGGTGTTAGTTTCTCTTGGCTTCAGGCACTGCTTACAGAATGAAAAAAATTTTTTTAGGAGTACTGGATCGAGAGTTTCCAAGGAAAGAAGTGGTTGACTACAGTTGACAAACATTAGAAACTTTTTTAGAATTTTGTAGCAATAAATTTACTATGAAAAAAATTCTACATGTAAAAATTTTAAAAAATTATTAGTGGAAATTTTCTTAAGCATTTTTTTTTATTGTAATTAATTTGTTATAATAATTTTAAAAAATGACAGTTGTCATCTAATTTCAGCATCATAAAAAAATTCTTTAACTGAAAAATTTTTCTTAGTTTGAGTAAATTTTATTAGACTACAGAATTTTTTTCTTGAATTAATTAAATTGTTTTTTTTTTTGTGTACAGTAAAATTTTGCGCCTTTTTAGCTCTACAGAGCCAAAAAAGCGTTTGAAAAAATTTTTTTTCTCTAATCAACTTTAAAATTTGTATAATAAGGTAAAGTACCCAGTACTTGAACACTTATAAAAATGAAATCAGTACTTAAACAGAATTTTCGAATTGTTGTAATACAAAATTTGTATATTTATTATGAGTAATATGTGCATGTTATAATTATTCAATGATACAGTAATTTTTTTTTTTTTCTTAATTTGTTTAAAGTCGCATAAACTACTAAGGTCATGAGCGACTACGGTAGGGGGTAAACTTTTGAGATTGGAACTCGTTTTATTTCTTGGGCTGAGCAGTATAATACACTTAAATATTGAAAATATTCATTGGTGTACGCCGGACTCGAACCCGGTCCAATGCTTTGGTAAGCAAGGGCCGGATCCGATAGGCTACTGCGCGCCCGATACAGTAATTTATTTCTGTAAGTTTTTTCAATTATAAATCAAAAGAATTATATTTTTGTTAACTTAAAAGTTAACATGTCGAGAATAGCCGATAGATGCTATTTTTTCATGAAAAAGGTACTAATTCGTAAACCGAACTTTCAGTAAAAAAAACGGTATATCATCATTTTAAGTAAAAAAAATTGTACCACCCAATGAAAAAGTCTTTTCTAAATAATACATATTTTTCGCAAAGACAAAAACTGAAATTTTTATATTAAATTTTAGCGTCTAACTATACCTCCAAATTTTAAAAGCGGTACCCAGAACTTGAACAAGCTGGGGCCGTATAATTTTAACAGCACTCTAATCTCTAATAGGTTTATAGACTAGTGATCAGCATTGTGATTTGTATTAATTACTGCAAATTAGATAAGTTTTATAGCTAAAAATTAGTGTACTTAAAAATTATTGAACGTTTTGAATTGAGTTTTTTTGATTTATAATTGAAAATTTACTTTGTCATTCATAAAAAATGTAATTAAAAAATTAAATACAAATTAAAAATTAAATATTCATAGTAATATTTTTAATATTAATCAATAATATGTTATAATTCTTTAGATATTTCAATAAATCGTTGAAAATTTTTGGTGTGCCTATTGCTATATATTTTATTAGTTCAACTACTGCTCCCGGCGTGTTCAATTACTGCGGCTCATCAAAATTGATTGTTCAACTACTAGTCCTTTCATAGTCTATCTTAAAAACGTTGTCAAAATATAAATATTCAATTATCTTCGTTATTTTGGGCTTCAATCAATTCAAAATTATTTATATTTTCATTAAAATCACTAATTTGAACTAATAATTACATCTTTATATATTAAAAGTAGGGTCAAATACGTTTTACTTTGAAACCTGTACAACTACTTGATACTTTACCTTATGATTTTTACAAAAAAATAAATAAATTTTACCAATTTACAGATGGCAATCACCAGCAGGGGATGAATCACCAAAAAGTTCAATCCGTGTAACCTGTTCAAACGGAAAAACAATAACTGCCAATCAACTAATCTGTACATTACCACTAGGCGTATTAAAAAAGCACCCGACAATCTTCAACCCACCGCTGCCTCAGTACAAAAAAGAAGCAATCGACAAACTGATGTTCGGCACCGTGGACAAAATTTTCCTCGAGTACGATCGCCCGTTTCTGAACCCCGGAGTGTCTGAAGTGCTTCTTCTGTGGGATGACACTGCGAGTGACTCAGAAGACACCAACGAAAAAGACATCAGCAAGACGTGGTACAGAAAAATCTACTCGTTCACAAAACTCTCAGAGACATTGTTGCTCGCGTGGATATCCGGTCGCGAGGCAGAGTACATGGAGTCGTTGACGACCAAAGAAATCTCTGATGCGTGTACAATGATCCTCCGAAAATTCTTAAACGACCCGTTTGTTCCTCTTCCGAAGAACTGTTTAAGAACCAGCTGGTTTTCTCAGCCCTGGACTTGCGGGTCTTACACTGCCGTAGCGATTGGTTCCAGTCAGCTGGATATTGAAGCTCTTGCAGAACCCTTGGTCGCGGAGGATCCGGATGATCCCGAGGCTGGGAGCAAAGAGATTATTGTTGCCTTTGCCGGCGAGCATACCCACTCTAGTTTTTATTCTACTGTTCACGGTGCGTATTTGACTGGTCGCACTGCTGCGGCTAGTCTTATTGAGTCGAAGAAATTTTGCAATGAGACTAGAGTCAGCAGTGAGCAAAGGTTGAGTCTTATTTGTGAGGACACTAGTGATCTTAGTTCGTGGATACAAGGCATTTCACTTAATTAATTTAGTTATCGAATTTTTTTTTTAATTCAAAGGAATCTTCTTGTTATTGTTGGAAAAGTTTTAGTCAGTCGAGTATTAATGAGGCTTTTTATAGAAATTAATTCATGTGTCTTGATAGTTTTTATTTTGTAAAATGCTGAAAAGTAACCGGGAAAAATTTTTTTATCTAATTACACTACCGACGGAAAGTTTCCAGACAAGCTTCTTGTTTACTTTTCAATTTAAATATGATATATAAAAAAATTAACTTGATCTATAAAGAAAATGTTATGTTATTTTACTTTTAATAAATTTTCATCTTATCCGGAAACTTTCTGTCAGCAGTGTGTACAATACAATGTATAATTATCTTGATAGAGCCACCTTAACTCAAACTTTTATTCAATCTACTGTCGAAATTCGTAACCAACTTGATGGAAAGAGTTTGCAAACCAAACGGTTAAAGTTGTCTATAAGTTACTCTGCAATTTGACGCTAATACTTGCAGTGCAAGTATTTTAATCAAGTTGAAAGGAAATTTAACCAAAATTTTGGTGTTAACCTGTATTCAAATTGTGGCTGTAGATTTTCGACAATTTGTTTACAACTGTTGTACTGTGGCGTGGCTATCAGGGTATATGTAAAAAAATGCATATAATTTTATATTAACTTACATTGTTTAATGTAATAGTATCTTCATTATGAATAATTGTGTAATTTATTTAAAAAATTATAATTATATATATACTTTTAAATTATAATATAAAAGTATATATGAGGTCATACAGAAATATATGAATTAATAGGTCACTAAAACTCATATAATTTTATGTAACTAGAATTTTTAACGGCGCGCATTCACGCGCCCCCTATCGGATATCAATATATCGATATATTGATATGTTCACGTACCAGGAGATTGACCAATAGTAACTGAGGAGGGTTTATATTCTACCAATAAGGAATCAGGTCCCATTTTTTCGACTATTGACTAACTTCAAACTGTCATGTATTTTTATTGTAGGTATTATATCCCGCTATAGGTAGAAATATGTATAATTATATAATAAAACGTTTAATTATATCATATCAAAGCTGGATTAGTTTTATATACTATCATACATAATTGTTATTATATATTGAATTTGATATAAGTATGTATAATTATATAGAACAATGTATGATTATATAAAATTGTAAGTCATACGAAATTACATGCCATACAAAGTTATAAAACTTTACATATTTTAAAGACTCATATATAATTTTATACAATTGTATCCAGCTAGATAGAAAGTTTTCGGACAAGATGAAAATTTATTAAAACGATTATTAAAAGTGAAATAAATCAAGAAGAAAGTCAATGACACGATCGTACACACTTTGTAGAATAAAATAACATTTTCTTTATAGATCAAGTTAATTTGTTTATGTATCATATTTAAATTAAAAAGTAAATAAGAAAGTTGTCCGGAAATTTTCCGCCGGTACTGTATAATTATATGAAGCAATGAATAAATACTGATGATTATATAAAATTAAACTTCATATAAAATTATATAATTTTACATATTTTAAAAATTCACATATAATTTTTTATACAATTATACCATGTCAAAGCTAGTTTATAATTTTATATAATATACAAAATTAGTTAATATTTTATTATATATTGAATTCAATATAATTATATGAAACAATGTAAAATCATCAATAACTATTTAAAATTTTACGTCGTACAAAGTTACATAATTTATTTTTAAGACTTGCATATAATTTTATTCAGCTAAATAGATCTATATAAAATTATATGAAACAATGTAAAATAATATAAAATTATGAGTGACCAAATTTCATATAACTTTATAAAAATTTTTTCCCGGTAAGAAGATTTTAGGTAAAATTATAAATTGTTTTTTTTTTAAATTATTCAGCAATTGTAAAATATTTATGTTATTCAATTGGTAATTCGAAAAACAATTGTTGGTCATAAAAAATTTTTCAACAAAATTCTTAAATTATTGCTTAAGTATTTTGTTATGCTTAACACTCTTTGTTTGTAAATATTCAAAGAAAAAAATTAATTTAATAATTATAAAAATAGAGATTAAAGCTTTTGTACATATAAATTGCCTAATTAAATATTAAACATAAATAAAGTTATTAATCTAGTCACTAAACTGAATCGAATTGTCATCAATAATAATTTTTTTGTATTATTTAATTAGTGCCATATACTTGCACTTATTAATAATAATTTAGAATTTAATTGTTATTTTTTTATGCACACAACCAAAGGACAAAGCAATTGTTAGGTTAATAAATTCTTCGCATTTTATTTATAGGTTAAACTACCATTTTGTAATTTTTGTTTGCTTCACGGAATTTATTTAATAAGAATACATGTACAGAAATATTTAAAATAAAATTGTATAATTCAAATAAGACATAAGTATTTTAATAAATAGATTGTTTATTTATAAATATAAATTATTGTAATATTTAATGTAAGATAGAGATTAATTATAAAAACTATTGAGAAGAATAAAAAAAATGTGTTGAAATTAAATTATTATTTTTATTTTAAAATGAGAAGACATGTAGTTGGTACACTATTTTTTTTATTTTTTTTTTTAAATTTTAAACATAAAAAATACAGCAAAATTAGTTAAAATTAATTAACATGCACATGAAAAAATAAATAAATTTTCTTAGAGATTATTAATAACATAATAATTGATTATAATTAATTATTTATTTATAAAAATACGCGTCTATTTTTTATAAATAAATAAATAAATAGTAATAATCATTATCATTAATAATTTTAAAGATTAGTCAACTTAAAAAAAATAGTCTGGCACATAGAACGATTAAAAAAATAAACAATATCTTCTTCATAACAACGACGATCAGATAAAAAAAAAATATAATTATTTTAATTAAAATTTTTCAGGAACTTTTCATCTTAATACCTCGATTTATTTTTGATTCACTTTCATTAACAGTTTTTAGATTTTCTCGGAAGAAATAAAGGGATTTGTTGAAAATTTTTAAGATTAAATTGGTGTTTTAATATTGACTATTTTTTATTTTTCGAAGGTGGAAATGGCGTAGCCCGATTAATATGGGAATTTTGCCCCCATAGCTTTTTTGACTTATACTTAGAGGGTCGATTTGGTGTCGAATGAAAATAATTCACATCAATTTTTAGCTCTTTAACTCAAACGGAATTCAACAATTTAAAAAAAATCTGTTTTTTTTTAAATTATTTTTATTTTTATAGTAAAATTCGGAATTATTTAATGATGATTTTTTTCCTAATTCTTACGAGTCCAAAACATGAAAAAATGTCTTTTATACTCCTCTATACTCAGGAATTTTTTTGAGTTTTTTGAAGTGGTGAAACAATTCAAAAAAAATTAAAAACTAATTTGTTTTTCAAAATCTTGCGTTTTAACAAACTTATATTTTTTTTTAGTACACATAAATACGTAGAAAATTTTCTTTTTCATTTAAAATTATTATTTTGATTATAATTTTTATTTTATCTGTATCAAAATTCAAAATATTTTCCAATAGTATGAAAAAATATATAAGTATGACCTTCAAGTGTCTTTTGAATCATTAATAACCCTTCTAATCACTTTAACCTACTGATTGTTTCTGTTTATCTTTTGGGAAGATGTTTTGGTAAAAAAAAAAATTTCCTACTAAAAAAAAAAGTAAGTTTATTAAAATGCAAGATTTTGAGAAAAAAATGATTTTTTAATTATTATTAAATTGTTCCACCACTTCAAAAAATTCAAAAAAATTCCTGAGTATAGAGGAGTATGAAAGACATTTTCTGACGAATTTTGGTGAGTGACATATTTCAAGAAAGCTAAAAAAAAAAAAAAAATATAATTTTTTTTTCTCCGTTAAAAATCGGATTTCTGTTTAATAATCATGATCATATAATTTTTTCATGTTTTGGACTCGTAAGAATCAGGAAAAAAATCATCATTAAAAAATTCCGAATTTTACTATAAAAATAAAAATAATTTTGAAAAAAAAAGGTTTTTTTTTTTTTAAATTCTCGAATACTGTTTGAGTTAAACAGCTAAAAATTGATGCGAATGAAAAATTATATTCATTCGACATCAAATCGACTCCTAAGTACAAGTCAAAAAAGCCAGGGGAGCAGAATTCTCATATTAATCCGACTATATACCCTTAAAAAAAAAAAACTTCTAATAAACTACATATAATTTTTTTAAACAAAAAAAATTTGTAACAAATCCATTTTCACACAATTTTACAACCCAAAAAAATTCTACAAATACTTGAATTTTAATAAACATCAAATAGTTTATAACTCTACAATAAACTTAATAAAAATTTTTTTTACTGTGTAAAAAATTATATCTCAAAATATAAGTAATAAATTTCGTTTAAATTCCCAACTTTTGTAATAAAAATTGATTTAATTTTTTTAAATCAATCGTATAAAAAAATAAAAACTTATTTCAATTTTGCATAAACGAATTTGAAAAAAAAAAATTTTAATCTTCACAGTAAAAATTATAATCATAATTTTTTAAGCTTATCAATACAAACTTTCGATAAAAATATTTACTTAAAATTTTAAATTTACCAAACATTTATAGAGAATAACTCACGTATAATTTTTTTTTTTTCAGGAAAAATACTATAGCCTTAAAAAATTCAATATTGAAAGAAAAATGTTTCAGAAAACTTAAATTAAATTTTAAAAATTTTAAAAATATAAAAAAAAATATTTATAATATTTTTCCTGAGTACAATAACTTACACCATAAAATTTTTTCGTAATCATCAAAAAACTTTTCGAATTTTAATAAAAAAAAAACAAACCTTGAAAGATTAATTAAAAAGCTACCAGAGCTTTAATATTAATTGAATAGATACTTTAGTTTTAAATATCCTTAAATTACTTTTTCTTACAACCTAAAATTCTAAAAAACAAAATTTAATATATATGTATCCTTTTCTAAAAAGTTTATGTAAATATCTTATTAAGCATTTGAATGCTATGATATCAATATTAGTTAAATATATATTATTATAATATAGTTTAAAAATAATTATGCAGGTATAGCGTTTCCTCTGAGGTAGACCAAGTTAGCCAACTAATTTAATCATTAATTAATATACTTGTTACTTATTATTAGATTATTAAAAACTATTACTTTTCAATTAATATAATTTTTCAGTTTTTAAGAGTAGACTCCATTTCTTTATCAATACAATAAAAATATAACTCTTTCTCAGTAGATAAAAAATCATATTAAATAAGAATAGGCATTTTATGTCGTAGTATATTTTTTTTTTCGATTGATGATGGTGATGTTAGTGATAATTCAGGTATCAGTTTTTTTTTAAAAGTCGTCAATACCGCCGTCGGGAACTCCAGACTTTATTTTGTCCAGAATTTTATTAACAAACTCAGTCGAATGATTTGCAATACGGATTTCTGTAAAAAATTTAAAGTTTTTATTTAGATTATTTTAATTATTTAAAAAAATTTGTAAAATATTATTATATAAAATCATATAATTTTATATAAATGTATAAAATTTTATGGATTGTAATATAATTTCATATATTTTTATACGAATATAAGAATTTTTGCCATATATTTTTATACAATTATATAAAATTATACAAGAACAATTCAGATAATATTATATTGTCTCTATTATTATCATATTATATTTTATGTAAGTGCATAAAATTATATGAATCGTTTTTTTATAATTTTATGCCTCTGTACAATTAAGGTAAAAGTCCCTATTATGAGACGATGTCCCCATTTATGATACACTACATAAAAATACTATTTTATAAAAAAAAAATACACCGCTAGCATACCAAAAGTATAATAAATATATTATTTCATCTATTCCAAAAGCAATTTTCGACTTTGGTTGTTAATTAATTCCATACTGTTTTTTAAAAATATTTATTAAAGTGCGAGGTTTGTTATCTGTGCTCAAAGCCACGACCGAGAATAGTAAAACGACAACGGCTACCTAGTTTTTTATATTAGTGTAATTTCATTGTGTCTTCTACTTTTATATTAAATTGTATATCAATTGAAAACTGATGAGTAATAGACTTTATTTCTATACACATTTATGCGTTTTTTTTATTACAATATTTTAAATATGAATGTCTCACAATACCTACACTTATTTACGCGAATGCCCCGGTTTATGAGACACTTTTCTCGGTGTATAGTGTAATACGGACATATGTTTTTCGGCTTCTCCCGATTAAGTGAGACAGTGTACATTTATAAGATTTTATATTGCTAATATGTGATATTAATTATAAAAATAGTATAATTATATGTTATAAAATATTGGCTACTATTAAACCTCAAATATTTTTCTAAAAGTAAGTATTTTAAGTCAAATAGTTTTAGATCATGAGCCTAACCTCAAATCATAACATAGAATAACTTTGTCAACAAGTTTTTCTGTTTTTTAATTAAATCTTTTGGATAAATTTATAATATTTTTTTGTATATTGATTCTGAAAATATATTATTTATTTCTTATTATTTCAGAGTAAGTAAAAAATAAATTATAAAAAAAAGCTGAGATAATGAAGCATAAACAAAATTCCAAAGTGACAAAAACTCAATCATCAAATTCAACCAAAAAAAAAAAAAGTGTTGTGTTCCAATATGAATAATAAAATGAAGGAAAAAAAAATTAAAAGGATTAAGTAATTATAATTCGTGAAATATAAAAAAAGCTCTAAAAGCAATGGAAGACACAGAGTTGTCCTTGAGAAAAGCAGCTGCTGTTTATGGAGTACCGATTGTTACCCTTGCTAAATGAAAAAGTATTAGTCCTAAGAAGGCAAAAATTAGAACTGGGCCAGTGACAGTGTTATCTTTAAAAGAAGAGGATGTTATTGTTCAGTGGGTGTTGTACAGAGCAGTAATAG
The DNA here is from genome assembly GCA_905319865.3 of Cotesia congregata. Taxonomy (NCBI): domain Eukaryota; kingdom Metazoa; phylum Arthropoda; class Insecta; order Hymenoptera; family Braconidae; genus Cotesia; species Cotesia congregata. The sequence continues at coordinate 2,388,712 of CAJNRD030001116.1, forward strand.
GGTCACATGTGACAAAAACTGAATTATTGAAGACGTATAACAATCCGTTACTGTCTTAGACAATCATTTTAATGTGATAAACTGTGAACAAAATAATTTAATTAATGATGAACAATTTTTTACGGTTACATATGAATCTAATCAAGTTAGTCTTCAAGAATCATCAATTGATAGCAATAACGTAATACAGTGCACTTCTAAAGACTTCAGTGAAGACAAACTAATTGATCAAACTATCTCTACTGATGATACATATTTATATTTAACTTATTGTGACTTTTTTTCGGAACTTATATAAGAAAATTCAGATCCAGAAAAAACATGAAAGAAGAAAAGTTTAACAATAAAAAAATATTACAAGAAGAAAAAAAATTAATGGCTCAAGTCAAGGAATGACAAAAAAAATCAAGAACGAACAATAGATTTAATTCAATAATTTGCGTTGATTAATTGTTTAACTGATAAAAAATTTTTTATAAGTTAATTAAAAATTAAAGTAATTCCTTCTTTTGTAAATACGATTGTCTAAAATTGATAAATATATAAAATTTGATCAACTTTGCTGATTTTTTAACTGTCTCAAAAATAGGGTCCTGTGGTTTGAGACACTGGGGACATGTGACTTTAAAGTGTCTCATAAATAGGGTCATGTAGGTTCCCCAAAAAAACCATAATTTAATTAATTTTTGACCAAAAAAACTATAAAAACAATATGAATATTGATTTAATGATCATCAAATTATCGTATAATGCGATTAAAAGTGTATTTTTTTCTTAAATGGATTAATTACTCGCAGGAATGTTCACTTTTCAACCTACCTTGAAAAGTGTCTCATAATAGGGACTTTTACCTTATCCAGTAATATAAAATTATATAAGAACAATCCGCGTAATTTTATGATTGATCGTTATATTATATTTTCATATGAGTTTATGAAATTATATCGTTGATATAATTTTAGGCCTTTCTATGAAATTATATGGTTTTTTGCCATATATTTTTATACAATCATATAAAATTATATAAGAACAAATCATATAATTTTATATGATTGTCTTTTTTAGTATCATATTATATTTTATGTATGTAAGTGTATAAAAATAATTCATATAAATGAATTTTTCCCATATACATTTATACAATAATTTAAAATTATATAAGAACATTCCGTATAATTTTATTATTGTTCATTGTATTATATTCTTATATAAGTTTATAAAATTATATAGTAGGCCTTTCCGTAATAAAAAATTATATAACATCAAACCGTATAATTTTATATAATTGTCGTATATTATCAAGTTAATTTTGGTATAAATGTATAAAATTATATTAATTATTGTAATATAATTTTATATAAAATTATTTGAATTTTTGCCATACATTTTCATACAATTATACAACAACAATCGGTATAATTTAGGTGATCTTTTTTTGTATTATTATATGTTATCAATTTATCATATTATTTTTTATATGAGAGTATAAAATTATATGAATTATCGCCATCTATTCTTATACAGTTATATAAACCTATATAACACAAAAACCGTATAATTTCATATGATTGAGTTTTTTTCAATCATATTATATTTTATGTGAGTTAAAATTATATTAATTGTTTTTATAAAATTTTATGCCTCTATAAAATTATATGCACTTTTGCCATATACATTTATATAATCATATAAAATTATATAAGAATAATCCGTATAATTTTATAATTGTTCATTCATTACATTATATTTTTATATAAGTTTATAAAATTATATTGTTAATATTTAGACATAATTTTAAACCATTTTATGAAATTATATGAATTTTCACCATATATTTTTATATCGCAATAAAAAATTATATAACATCAAACCGTATAATTTTATATAATTGTCTATTATATTATTGTATTATTTTTTATATAAATGTATAAAATTATATAAATTATCATATAATTTTCTATCACTTTACAAAATTATAAAGATTGTTTTCATATAATTTTATATCATTATATAAAACTATACATGAATATTTGTCAGGTTTAATGAAATATTTTTAAACTTTTTCCAATTTTTTTTTGTTTTTAAAAAAAAAAATTCTGTCTAATTTTAAGAACTTTGCTTCTAATAATTGAAATATAATTTTCCATAAAACAAGATCTTCTTTAAAAAAACGAAAAAAATTGAACTCAGAGCGAATAAACAAAATAATAAATAATTAAAAAACTTACTCGTAGAAGATTTGCAAATTTTATCCATTTGTCGTGTTAATTCTTCCTGTTTCTCCGAACTCTGCTCGGTTAATTTAACCGCTAATATCGTCTTTATCTGTGCAATACCATTGATGAGCCGTTTGTGCTCAATTTCAAGTCCGTGCAACTTTATTTTATTAGCTTCATGCTGAGCTTTCTTTTTCAAGCGACAAGCACGTGAGGCAAGTTTATTTTTTTCTTTGCGTGTTTTAGGCCGAGCAGGAAATGGCAGTTCTGATACTGGGGTCATGTCATTAATAATACGAGACAGTTTGTCCAATTCTTTACCAATAATGTACAATTTACGTGGATTTGGTGTTAAATCATTGCCATCACCCTTGCGCGCTTTACCGGAGTGTTTAATGCCACGCAGTGAACAGCTGGGGCTGAAAACGGGGTCTGTTGCTTGATTGAGAACATGTGGATCTTCTAGACGTTTGTGTGCTATCAAACGCTGTCCTTTAGGTCCTTTTGCTTGTACGTTATACTGCCAGAAATATTTTTCTTTTTTTGACATTTTCGATGGTCCTGATGATGATGCTGTTGGGTCCCTGGAATCTCTAATACTGCTATGATCCTCGCCGTCACTTCCTGAGTCTTAAATTATATGGATGAAAAATTATAGTTACTAAATATTAAAAACTAAATGTGTTTGATTTTTTTTTTCAAAAAAAATTTTATATAATTATTAAGGCCAAAATTTTTACCGCAATTTTGAAATGAACGATTAAAATTTTTAATATTACGGCTAAAATATTGGTTCTATAAGAAAATTTTTTCAATATATATCATGTAAATAAAGAAGATGACATATTCTTTAAAATTAATTTGGTAAATATTTACAATTGGAGTCAACCATTTTGATTTTTATTTTTTTGAACGAAATTTATTCTATTTCATTTTATTGATATTTTTTTTTTTAAATACATAAAAAAATGAACAACTAAAAAAAAAAGTTGATTATCACAATTTTAACAAATTTTCAAAAAAATTTATAAACTTTTTAGAAAATTGTGATATTTAACTTTTTTGACGTGATAACGTTTTACTGACCAAGGTGTGTATACTATTTTTCTGCTCGACGTAGCCGGAATGTGACAACTTTGTTTAGCGCAGCGGCCAGAAAGTTGCCACTTTCCGGCCGGAGGGCAGAAAAATAATAATAATCATATCAATTATCAAATTATTGTATCAATTTTTGATTAACAATTTATCAATAAGTCCTTTTTTTTTTGTTAAAATAGTTTTTAAATATTTAAAATTTTTTAATTTTTAAATACAAAATAATAATAATTCAGTGATAATAATTCAATTCAATCCATAAAAGTATGCAATTTTTCATCAATGTTTCTTTATGACGTTATCACGTAAAACTATCGTCCGTAAACCGACTTTACAGAGAACCAATTTTTTTTTTTTTTAATTGTTCGTTTTTTTTTATTTTTTTCAAAGAAAAAATATATCAAAAAATTGAAAAAAGGCAAAATAGAAATTTTATCCAAAAACATGAGAGCTAAAATTTTTTCCAGCTTTTGAAGGCAAAAAAGCTATCGAAATCTTTATTTTTTTTTTTTTTTCACGATATTTTTTATCATAAATGCGCCGAATAAGACAAGCAGAATAAAAAAAAATAAAAAATGTTAATTTTTCACCTAGATATGGCCAAACATAAGGTGGATCCTACTTATAAATAATTACTAATTAAATAATAAATTTGAAGAAATCTAACGAGCAGAAATAATCTATCTTAATTGAGTTTTTATCATTTTCATGATAATCACTAATTTGAACTAACAATTACATCTTTATATTATTAAAAGTAGGGTCAAATACGTTTTACTTTGAAACCTGTTCAACTACTGGGTACTTTATCTTATATGATTATATAAAATTATATTTTTTATTTTATATCAAAATATCATTTAATATAATAATATAAATGATTGTTCATAATCACGTGGGAGTCCTACATTTATCTAAGAATTATATATCTGGGTTAATATAATTATAATTGACCATCAATACCTTTTCATACATAATTATATTAAGCCATCAAAATTCATGAAAAACTGAAAATAATTTAATAAAAAGCATACCATTATCACTGCTGTAATCATCATAATGATCACTATCATCATCACTGTCCTCATAGCCTTCATCATGACTAAGTGGATCCAATTGTCCAAGTGGATCAATTTGAGGATCTGGACTTAGCGCACCACCAGTGCTCAAACTGCTTGTTGACTCAACTTCAGCTACTCCAATACTCGATGTGCTCAACAAATGACGTCTTGGTTCACGTCTGGCCCATATTTGCTCCAACCCTAGGCTCTGTGTTGGCGCAGACATAGATAATCTTGATACTTTTATTTTGCTATTGTTGACAATGTCCATTGGTACTGGGTCCACTCTTTTTATCGGGCTCATAGTATTGCTTTCAACTTTCCTCATCAGCAATTCGTGTAAAGTTGAGGTTGGACCAACTGTTACAGGTTTGTTGTTCATTGATGGATTATCCACAGCGATATTGACGTTGGTAGGTATCATATGTGGCGAAGTAGATGAACTTGCTGTTGAACTTCCAATGTCGTAGCATGAATCCATTGATTCTGAAAAAAAATTGAAAGTTCACTTGTGAGTTTTTAAATTATGTCCTAAAATTAAATTACATTTACATTTTTTTTAAGTTTATTTAGTGCCTATTTGTCTTATAAAAAATTATATGTAATTTTTTTTATAACCAAAGTCTTAAAATTGTCATCTGTGGCTCTAGTTTATTTTTTTTAGCGTAAGTATTCAATTAATAACATGAAATAAAAAAATAGTAGTTTAATAATAAATTTATTACTTGATAGAAGCTTTTTTTGAAAATTAAAAAAATGATATTGTCAAATAGTTTACTTGCGAATTAAAATAAAAAAATAAAGTAGGATTAAGGAACCAAATATTGACCAGGCAGCGTAACAACTTGATCTAAAAAAATCTAGTAATTTAATTTTATGTTCAGTATGTAATTAATAATTTTTAATTATACTTAAAATAAATATTTACGCATGCACATAAATATATAAATATATGAAAAATTGATGTGGGTACTCAAATGAAAGGTTTCGATGAGTGTAATGTCGGGGTGAGCTTATAATTTTGAAAATGTCAATAGTTCTAAAGATACAAGATAATTTCTTAATTATGTATCTAGAAATAGAGAATTTTCGAATGAAGCCTAAATACTTATCATACTAAATTGACTATCGGTGAGATTGATATGAAACCTTGAAAAGGCACAAATTCAAGTCAAAACTTTTGCAATGATACTAAATTTCACAAAAAAAAAAACCGATTTTACCATATGAATATCCCGGAGACAACATTTTTCTTATTCTCTTAATAATATAGATTAAAAAAATAAAGTTAGATATTTTTTTGTGTTATTCAAGAGTGTATGTGTTGAGCTGAATAAATTTTTTTATCAATATCAATTGCTTGCTATAATATTTAGTGCCAAATACTTACCAGCAATGTGACTGGTGCTTGGACTAACATAAACAACTTCATTATCAAAAGTCCCGGCAGAGTTTGTCGAATAGGTCGTCGTTGGTTTGAAAGTAATCGTACTGCTAGGATAGCTAGCAGCGAAACCGCTAATCCCAGTTGTCAGTAAGCCAACATTGGAACCAAGAACAAGTGGTGCTGGTGCAAGTGGAACAGGTATCTGTGGAACCACAGTTTGTGGTGAAACCGGCTGCATACGTTCTTCAGGCAGGAGTAAATCGTCGAAATTCAAATCACCGAGCAGAATGTCATCGTTGGCGTTCAACTCCGCCAGTGTAGGACCTTGAATTAGGTCGGCTTTGTCTACCTGGAATATGTCGTCGTCTTCCATTTTGAATGTTATTCCGAGTTGCTCTGGGTCTATGGAGTAGTCCTCAGGCTCGACACGACAACCCCACATTGAGGGCAGAGTCAGAGGTGATGGCGAAAATTGGTCATAGATACCACGAACTCCGCGATGGCTTCCTGGGATTGGTACTGACGCTGATGCTGATGTTACCTCTAGGCCACTGGGCTCTTGCTTTATTAGGTTATTCATTTGACTTGAGTTGAGATCACTTAGTATGAATTCTTGAAAACTATCACCCATTTTTGTATCTGAAAAAAATTTTTTAGTTTAGAGATTGAAATTTAGGAAATTTATGAATTTTTTAGTGATTGTATGAAATTATATAAATTTTAGTACACAGTAAAAAATTTTACGTCATTGCGTCAAAAAATTTTGTGTTAAATATTTAACACTTATATGTGTATTTAACTATTTATTGTAGTTAAATTAACACAGAAAAGTGTTAAATTAACACAAAAAAGTGTTAAATATTTAACACAACATTTTTTGACGCAATGACGCAAAATTTTTTACTGTGTAAGGTAAAGTACCCAGTACTTGAACACTTATAAAAATGGGACCCGTACTTGAACAGACTTTTCAAATTGTTGTAATACAAAATCCATATATTTATTATGAGCAATATGCGCATGTTATAATTATTCAATAATACAGTAATTGATTTTTTGCAAGTTTTTTCAATTATAAATCAAAACAATTATATTTTTGTTAACTTCAAAGTCGAGAGTAGCCGATAGACGCTATTTTTTTATAAAAAAGGTACTAAACCGTAAACCGAACAATCAGTAAAAAAAACGGTATATCATCATTTTAATTAAAAAAAATTGTACCATCTAATGAAATAGTATTTTCTAAATAATACATATTTTTTGAAAAGACATAAACTCTAATTTTTATATTAAATTTTAGCGTTTAACTATACCTCAAAATTTTCAAAGCGGTATCCAGAACTTGAATAAGCTGGGGCCGTATAATTTTAACAGCACTCTAATCCCTAATAGGTTTATAGACTAGTGATCAACATTGTGATTTGTATTAATTACTGCAAATTAGATAAGTTTTATAGCTAAAAATAAGTGTGATTAAAAATTATTAAACGTTTCTAATTGAGTTTTTTGATTTATAATTGAAAATTTACTTTGTCATTCATAAAAAATGTAATTAAAAAATTAAATACAAATATTTCTGATTTTTAAATGAACATATTAAATATTCGTAGTATTATTTTTAATACTATTCAATAATATGCTATAATTCTTTTGATATTTCAATACATCGTTGAAAATTTTTGGTGTGCCTATTGCCGTATATTTTATTAGTTCAACTACTGCTCCCGGAGTGTTCAACTACTGCGGCTTGTCAGAATTGATTGTTCAACTACTACTCCTTTCATAGTCTATTTTAAAAACATTGTCAAAATATAAATAATTAATTATCTTTGTTATTTTGCGCTTCAATCAATTCAAAATTGTTTATATTTTCATTAAAATAACTAATTTTAATTAATAATTACATTTTTATGTATCAAAAGTAGTGTCAAATACGTTTTACTCTGAAACCTGTTCGACTACTGGGTACTTTACCTTATCAAATAATTTTATATATTTTACTCAAATGTTATTTTATATATTGGTTTAAATTATTTAAATTTTCGTCGGATATAATTTTACATAGCATATAATTTTATGTACAGTAGCTCTTAAAAGTATTTTGACAAATATATTCAATGGTTTAATTAAAAATAAATATGAAGCACAATAATCATTTATTTATTTTTTTAACAGCTTTTGAATAATCTTCAGAATAGTGTTCAAAGTGGTCTTTGTTCGTAACAAAAAAAAGTTTAATTTTTAAAATATTAGGAAAATGGTGGCTCCAAAGTATTTCGACATTGTTGAAAAAAACTAACGCATAATGTTGTCAAAATACTTTTGAGCGCTACTGTAATTTTAAAAATTGATGTAAATTTTTGTTCCACATCATTTTATGAAATTTCTATCACAAATTAATTTATATAATTGATAACGTCAAGATTTTTGCCGCAGACTCAAAATAACAATTCACAATTAATGATTAAAATTTTTAATATTATGGCAGAAGTATGGATCCTTTAAAAAAATTTTTCAAACAAAAGTTGTCCAAAATTTAGTTTTATAAAAAAATGCCCCTTATGTTATTTCCTTAGGATCAACAATTTTACCGTAATTTTAAAAATAAGATTCATAATTATCAAAAAATTTTGAACCTTTCATTATGAGTCTTAATTTGGAAATCACAGCGGAATATTTGGTTTTTTTTTTTTTAAATCATAAGAAATATTTGTTTTATAAAATTAAATTTTGAACAATCTTTATTTGAAAAATTTTCTTATAGGACCAATATTTTAGCCGTAATATTAAACATTTATTTTTAAATTGCGACAAAATTTTTGGCATTAATTATATAAGTTTGTCACATATAATTTTACATTATCATATGAATTTTTGTTATATATAAATTCAGATAGTTATATAAAATTAAATGGATTTTTATTACAACATACAATTTTACATAATTGTATAAAATTTTATGGGCTTTAGTCACGCATAATTCAATATAATTATTAAAAATTATATTAACTTTAATTCCATGTAATTTTAAGTAATTATATAAATTTCTAATACAAAAATTTATGTCATTATATAAAAATTATAAGAGCTGAAATTATTAAATTCGGAACAAAACAAGATTCTTTTCTGAAGGTTTTTTTTTTTAATCTCACAATTATAAGAATAAATATAGCGTAATTATTGTTTTTTTTTCTTTGTTAGTCTTAGAGACGCTTTGACGAAAAAAAATTTTCTATTGCGAAGGTCAGACAAATTTTGACAAATTTCTAAATTAATTTTTGTATTTTTATTTTTAATTAAAAAAAAAAAATATGATAATTTTGAAAAAATCTGGAACAATCCAGTTTAAATTAAAATAAAATTACAATTGTTTTAACTTTTAATCCTTCACTTCATATAATTTTATGATCATCAGATGACATAAAATCCAGTAAGGTTTTTAACAATGAAATTAACTCAATTTGCTGATAAAAAGGAAGTCACTAACAAATTCTTTGAAATTTGGCCATGACATCTGTCGGGTTAGTCAATCCAATCTCAATTCTCATCTAGGAATTAGAAAACTAATCGATAATACAAAATAAAATTAATTCTCAGCTAAAACTTGCTACTTAAAATACAAAAATTTAGTACCTTACACAAATTTAAAAAACAATTTAAAAAGAAAAAAAAATTAATATGAAAATTTCATAACTATTCTCATGGATTCGAAAATACTACTGTACTTCCTTTATTCATTCATCAAAAGTTACAATTAAATCTCCCTACTATTTAACACTAACAAGCATGCTCATAGTGTTCCAGCTGCTTATCCCAAGGTTATCTCAGGGGGACTATTTTTCATGAAAATACTTTCGATTTTCTTCTTCTAAATAATAACTATAATTATCTCTTTATTCTCCATTAAATTCGTCTCTCCTTGAAAAAATTCAAGTAATCTTGAACCTTCAAAAATTTATTACTGAAATTATAAAGCATCTGACAATTTTTTTTTTTTTTTTTTCAAAAATTAATAAAATAAAAATTGCTCGAATAATTTTTTAAATTTCATGCAGAATTTTTTTTTTCAATATAATTTTTTATATTTTTATAACTAGGTAATAAATTATTGTAAAAAAAAAGTTGAATAAAAAATTTCCACATCTAAAAATTGAAAAAAATTACAAGTGCAAATTTTTATTACAAATTAATTATAAAAAAAAAAA